>JAFIRS010003586.1:0-125727 GCA_018342105.1 Gonioctena quinquepunctata
ATATTGATGACCTCAATTACAATATATACATATCTTTTAAAAAACATAAAGACAATATCACACCTAATCCTTTTTTGAAATTATTATTATTATTTTTTTATATTATATATATTTTTACTTTTTTATATTATAACTTTGTATCTATTTCATTAGAATTTCGATTATTTAGGTATGTAACTAAGTATCTGTCATGTACTGTAATTTTTATTTTAAATTGTAACAATGATGTTTCTTTTTGTGTATTATTTTTTTTGAATTTCATGTTAGTAAGTATCCTTTAATTATATATTCCAGCATATAATCTGTATTAACTTTTAGTTAAGTCTTGAAGAAAAAATAAAAATTTTCGAAGCTCGACATAAAACAGAAATATATATATATATATATATATATATATATATATATATATATATATATATATATATATATATACCCCAAATCCACAATTTTGAGAGGAAATGTCCACCATGGTTCAGTAGGGAAATATAAACGAAATTTAATAAACAAATAAAATTTAAAAAACTGAAAAAATCTGAATAAAATAATTTAATGACGCAATTTGTGGCACTTCGAAAATCTATTGAAAATAATATAAAGAATTCTACAAACAGTATATAGAAAATTACGAGGAATCTATGAAATCAGATCCTTCAGAGTTCTGGTCATTAATTGAAAAAAAAGGTACTTCAAGGATTGCTGGAATACTATTGCTGATGACATTGAATGTAGTATTCTCAACGTATTTGCGAGATTTTTGAAAGAGCCTAAACTGCCTCAAACAAAAATAGGAATGATACACTTCCCTCTAAGACACCAATTATAGTGTAACGAACCTAGGCACGGACCTGTCGCCTCACGTGTTGCCATCGAAAGCGATGAGATAATCTTACGAGATATTCGAGAACCATCAAGTCGCTCAGCCGAGAAAAAAAAACGGACAATATTGGAAACCAATTGGAAAATGCCAGTAGCCAACCGGCCGAATTCGAAACATCGAGAATGCTATATCGGAGATAAATGACAGCCCTCAAGAGGATACACAGTCTGAGACCATACGATCGGAGCTATACAGTGGACTAGTAATATAAATTAAGGTGTTGAAATAAATTAGTAGAACCAAGTTAGTTTACGTTACAATTGGTGTCGGAAGTGAATTTGAAAAAACAAGTGATCAGTGAGTGATAGTCAGAAAATAAATTGATAGACCTTGTACGCCCAAAATGGACAGTGGCCGGTTTTCGCAGAAGTGGACAATTGTGCGTGGGAATATAAACTGATACACTCTTCGTGAAACAGACAATAGACTGGTGGCCCGTGGAAAGAATTCGTGAAGTGAATTTTAACAAACTGATAAACTTTCGTGTGAAGAACAGACTGATACCTCGTCAAAGACAAAATGTGTTCAAGAAAAGTGCCCTTGCGATTTGAAGGTAGCAGGAATGAAACAGGAATTGGAGGAAAGGAACTGGAAACAACGGGTAAAAAGCAAGTACTCCAGGAAAGACTTTGCAGAAGGACTTATACAAGAAGGTGAGGGACCCCGAAACATTTTTATTCAAAGTTCCCGGAGGTGATTTGAGTCCGATAATAGAATCCTTGAAAGAAGAGCTGCAACAAAATTCGAGGACTTTGGAAAAATTCTAGAAATCTGGAAGAAAGCTTCTAGAAAATTCAAGAAGCCGGGAAAAAAATGCTAGAAATTTGGAAGAAGCTTGAAGAAAATTCTAGAAATCTGGAAGAAGCTTCAAGAAAATTCTAGAAATCTGGAAGAAAGCTTCTAGAAAATTCAAAAGCTTGGAAGAAAATGCTAGAAATCTGGAGAAGCTTCAAGAAAATTCTAGAAATCTGGAAGAGAAGCTTCTAGAAAATTCAAGAAGCCTGGAAGAAAATGCAAGAAGCCTGGAAGAAGTTCCTGGAAAACACAGAAGGCCTAAAAAAGAATTGTGTGGTGTGGCTAATTTTTCTAAAGAAAGAATGGGAACCGTTGAGACAGAGATAGATAAAATTGGGAACAAATAACACGGAGGTAGATAAAATCAAAGATGGGGTCGAGGCAGAAATGGACAAAAATAAAGAAACGATCAGTAAGCTGGAAAAACGAATTAATAGTGCGCCCTCCACAGAGATGGTTAACGAAATGCATACTGGACTTGAGTTTGAACTTGGATAAAAGTTCAAGAGGGTATAAAAGATGTCAAAAGGGCATTTCAGAAATAGGGAAGCTTTCCATGAAGCCGCCTCAGTTCGACGGAAAAACTCCATGGGCAAATTACCGCCGGCAGTTTGAAGCAGCAGCCAAAGCAAACGGATGGAATGCAGGGGAAAGAGCTGTTAGCACTGACACTTGCATTCGTGGAAGCGACAAATATTCTACAAACTCTCACCGCCCAAGAACAGGAGGACTATGATCAGCTGATTAAATATCTAGAATTACGATATTGCCACGCCCATTTGGAACACGTATACCACTCCCAGCTGAAAAATCGCCGCCAAAATCAGGCGAATCCTTACAAAATTCGAAACTGACATTGCAGCGCTTGGTTCTGCATATCCAGCCACACCAGAAAATGTAATGGAGCGACTAGCGGTTCAAGCATTCCTGGATGGACTCCGTGACCAAGAAACCAGACAAGCGTTGACACTAGCCCGTCCAACACATCGTGAGCGCACGCACGGCGCTTTGGAATTGAAGCAGCAAACTGCAAAAGCCAAAGTAAAGTTCAAACGATTGAGGAAGACTCACAGGAGCATGCTACTTGGAAGCTGCCATAAGAAAAGTGATGAAGGAAGTGTTGCCTGAGAAAAGACAGATAAGATGCCGGATTGTAGCAAAATTGGACATTGCGTAGCAAATGTCCAACATTCATCGACTCCGATGCAGGAAAACTAAAAAGGTCGACGAGAAGGGGCAATCGTCGGCATGTGTCCAGCAAGCCCCGGTTAACAACGCATATGTCGCTATCCTTCACGACAGAACAAAGGTGTCTTCGTAGAGCGGTCTCATCAATAACGAGCCTTGCACCATGCTGCTAGATACAGGTGCGACTAGGACAATTCTCGGGCCTTCCTTTGCCAGAACACCGGAACGGATTGAACCGACAACTTGGAAGCTACGCACAGCAACAGGGGGCCAGCTCTACTATGGCGAGCTACCGATTGAAATAATTTTGGGCAGCACTAAAGTGAAACATCAGGCACTTGTAGCGGACATCGAAGACGATGCAATCATCGGAATGGACATCATGAATTCCAGAGGGTTTGGTGGATTTCAAAGGCGGCGTCCCTGCGTGTCAGCGGAGAAGAGCTGGTGCTTCATGGGGAAGTGAGGGTTGATCCGTGTGTTGTTGGCTGAAGATGTAGCGTACCTGAGGGGCTGAAACCATTCTGGAGGCTCGCCTGGACGGGAGTACGAGCAGTGGAAACGTGGTGATGTTCGAGCCCAAACTTCATGATGAGCAAATTGGACGAGGATTGCACTAGGGAAGACCTTGTGCGTGCTGACAAATTTGTGCCCGTAAGGGTCATGAATGTCAATTATTTTCAGTGACCTTGAAGAAAGGAACAATATGGGGGCACTGCTCGTCAGTTTCCTCAGTGATCCGAGTGTACAGTGCGATTAGCCAACCAACAACGCCACAGAACTAGAAAAATTAGTTGCCATCTCTTCCAAAGATATAAAACCAGCTCAACAGCCCAAACTGAGAATTTAGTTAAAATTACCAAGACATCTTCGATACCGGACAAGGAAAAGGAGTTGAACTAATGTGGTCAGCACAAGATTGATACTGGGGTGCCGACCGATCCGGCAATCAGCAAGAAGACTTCCCTCTTGCCAAGAAGGAAGAGGCTGACAAAATAGTCAGCGATATGGGAAAAGAAGGAGTTATCGAACCATCTGACAGTCCCTGGTCCTCTCCAGTCGTACTGGTGAAGAAAAAGGATGGATCGACACGCTTTTGTGTAGACTATCGCCAACTCAATAATGTCACGAAGAAGGACAGTTACCCTCTCCCGAGAATAGATGACACCCTAGACACGTTGGCTGGTTCCCGATTTTCTCGACCCTTGATCTGAAAGTGGATACTGGCAAGTAGAACTGGCTCAGGAAGATCGAGAAAAGACTGCTTTACCATCGGCTCAGGATTGTGGCAGTTCACCGTTATGCCATTCGGCTCGTAATGCTCCCGCCACATTCGAAAGATTGATGGAACAGTGCTGAAGGGACTCTCATGGAACACGTGTCTAGTGTATCTCGACGACATAATTGTGGTCGGCAGATCGTTCGAGACCACGTGAAAACTTAGGAAGTATTCCTGCGACTGAGGAACTCCGGATTGAAGCTGAGCCTAAGAAATGCCATCTGTTCCAAAAGAAGTACGATACCTCGGCCACGTTGTCTCTGGGAAGGAGTAGCAGTGGATGACCAGAAGATCACAGCTGTTAAGGATTGGCCCATCCCAAAGACATTCACCAACTTCGAAGTTTCCTTGGTTTATGCACATACTATCGCCGATATGTGCTGGGATTCGCCAACATCGCTAAACCACTGACCAGGCTCACGGAGGGCCAAACAAAGTTCCAGTGGTCCGAAGAATGTCAGACTCATTCAGGAAGCTGAAAGGAGCTTTGATCAACGCACCTGTACTGAGCTATCCCTACCCAAAGGGAAATTCATTTTGGATACAGACGCCAGCAACGTGGGACTTGGAGCTGTCCCATCTCAGATCCCGGAGGGACAGGAGAAGGTCATTGGTTATTTCAGCAAGACCTCAGCAAACCAGAGCGCAATTACTGTGTCACCAGGCGAGAGCTGTTAGCTGTTGTAAAGGGGTGGAGCACTTCTACAAGTACGTGTATGGAAGAAGATTCCTGTTGAGAACTGACCATGCAGCTCTCAAATGGCTCTACAGTTCAAAAATCCTGAGGTCAAGTAGCACGTTGGATCGAGAGACTCCAAGAATTCGATTTCGAGATCGAACATCGAGCCGGAACTAGCCATAAGAATGCAGATGCCTTGTCGCGAAGACCATGTCAGATGATTGCTCACATTGCCGACGAGCAGAGAAAGAAGCAACACTTTGTAGAACCGCGGCAATGGATGACAACTGGAACGACAGCAAGATCCAGAAAGACCAAGAGAAAGACCCCGACCTTGGCTTAGTCGTCAGCTGGAAGAAGGGCAATCGAAGACCATCATGGCAGGAAGTCGCAGGTTACTCGCCGGCTGTTAAGTCCTATTGGGCACAATGGAACTCTCTTATTCTGGACAATGGGATCCTGAAACGTGTGTTGGAGGCCGATATTGGTGGGGAAGACAGACGCCAAATAATTGTTCCCAGGAACAGAAGAGGAAGTGCTGCGGAAATCCATGATGGAGTCGCTGGAGGACATCTGGGGTGACGAACCCTGCAGAAAGTGAGGCAACGGTTTTACTGGACCAATTGTCAAGCTGACGTCCAGGACTGGTGCAGAAAGTGCGCTGTATGCGCTGCTAGCAATGGACCTCGAATACGACCCAAGGCCCCGATGCGTCGTACAACGTAGGCAGCCCGTTCGAGAGAATCGCCATTGACATCGCCGGCCCGTTTCCCGTATCCGACCACGGGAATAAATATATCCTTGTGGCAATGGACTACTTCAGTAAGTGGGCGGAAGCCTATGCCCTGCCAACCAGGAAGCCATCACCGTCGCCGACGTCTTGGTGAAAGAATGGATATGTCGATTCGGTATTCCAATGGAGCTGCACTCGGATCAAGGCAGAAATTTCCGAATCAACCTTTTTCCAAGAAATATGTCTACTCTGAACATCCGCAAGACAAGAACCACGGCCCTACATCCGCAGTCCGATGGAATGGTGGAACGGATGAACAGGACGATCAACCGCCACTTGTCCAAGGTTGTCTCTGACCATCAAAGAGACTGGGACCAGTATCTTCATTTGTTCCTGATGGCCTATCGATCCGCAGCACACGAGTCAACCGGTCAAACTCCTGCTAGTATTATAATGGGCCGAGAGCTGCGACTGCCTTGTGACCTGAAGTTTGGGATACCGCCAGGACAAGACACTGCGGGAGAGGACTACGTCAGCAAACTTCGGCAGAGAATGGACGACATCCACGAACGAGTCCGGTTGAACATCAGAGTGCCAGCGATAAAATGAAGAAACCTATGACATCAAGGCCGACGCTGGAGGATTTAAGGTTGATGATCTGGTTTGGCTGTACAACCCAAACGTCGTCGTGGACTATCACCAAAGTTGCGGAACTCGTGGAAGGCCCGTATAAAATCGTGAAAAGGATAAACGACCTTGTGTACCGAATCCATAAGCCACCCCGAGGGAAACCAAGGGTCGTCCATTTCAACAGGTTGGCCCCTTACGCTGGAAACCATGACTAAGTTCGCACCCTCAAGCCACCGGAGGATGATATGACGTTCGAGAAGTTTATGTCCTTGTATTCAAACGGGCAGAAAGTTCTACATGGGGTTACTAGAGAGGAGTCACGAGACCTTTTCGAGGTGCCTGCTGACTACGCACTAGCGCACTTGTGGCAGAAGATCTTCAAATGTCCAGGGGCATCGCCGTAGTGTTCTCAAGAAATTTGGTCAACCCCAAACACTGCGGGAGCAGAATCCAGAAGTTGGTGGGGTGCTACAGTTGAAGAAAGGCCAGAGAAACATCTACTACCTAGTTACCAAGAGGCATTCCCAAGATAAACCGTCCTATGAAGATGTCTGGAAGAGTCTCACCAAACTAAGAGATACTATGGTGGACCAGAATCTGGTGGATCTAGCAATTCCAAAAATGTCCTGTGGTATTGATGGGTTGGACTGGAGAGTCATAAGAAGTATGCTGGAGGCGATATTCAGATCCAGCGGCGTCAAGATTTTGGTTTGCTGTAACCCTCTTCCACGACCGATCATGAAGACCTTGGAGTGTTACTTCCATCGAACTTCACGGTGCAGATATGGGGAGTCATGCAGATATCGTCACACTCCAAGGATGAAATTTCGGGACGAAATGTCTTTAAGAAGGGGGCAATGTAACGAACCTAGGCCGGACCTGTCGCCTCACGTGTTGCCATCGACAGCGATGAGATCATCTTCGGAGATATTCGAGAACCATCCAGTCGCTCTGCCGCGAAAAAACAACGGTCAATATTGGAAACAATTGGAATATGCTAGTCGCCAACCGTCCGAATTCGAAACATCGAGAATGCTGTATCGGAGATAAATAGACAGCCCTCAAGAGGGAGTACACAGTCTGAACGAGCCCATACGATCGAGCTATACAGTGGACTAGTAATATAAATTAAGTTGTAGATTAAGTGTGAAATAAATTAGTAGAACCAAGTTAAGTTTATTTACGTTACAATAGCAATGGAGGAATTCAGTGAGGACAAAGTTCTAATTGCCTGAAAAAATTGCAATCCAAATTCACCTTTAGATTTGATAATATTCCTAGCTTCTTTTTGAGGGATTGATTGTTCTTATGTGTTTGCAAAACATCTTCAAGTAATATATAATGTAGCATTGAAAACCTGTATTTTTCCTGATATGTGGAAAACTTAAATATACCCAATATTAAATCTGGGACCATCAACCAAATAATAAAGTATCTTCCAATCACCTTATTATCAAAGTTTGCAAAGGCTTTTGTAAGGAATAAAATACCACTTGAACAACATGGCTAAGAGATCAACCATCACAAATTCTACATGCTTCATACAAACTATCAGCAATGCTATCAACAATCAGTCTCAAGTTGATAGATAGATAGTTTATTCATAAAATTTTTCAAAAATTTTCACAATCGTCAGGTACTTAATACTTATTTAAAATTAAGATACAAATACAAAATACAAGAAATACAAGGTACATAGGTATGTGCATGAGATAAAGAAAATAAAATCAAAAGGTCACATCTAACTCGCATGCACAGGAGGACATGTGCAGGAGGAACTCCTCAGCTGTATAGAAGCAATGCTTCATTAGCATATCGTGAACGTTTTTCTTAAAGTTATTGTAGGTTAGCGCTTTGTAGCTGTGTGGTAATGCATTATAAAGCTTAACTCTAATATATCTGTAGGAATCTTGGGTTTTCTTAATTCTACAAAGAGGTATGCAAATATTATCACTGTTTCTAGTTGAATGTGTATGTATATTATTGTGCCGTGTAACGTCATCAGTCAATATAATTTTTTATGAATAGATAAAAGGCACTCCTTGATATAGCAGCATGGTAATGGAAAAATATTTAGTTTTTTGAATAGTGGCTTGCAATGAGAACGAGAGCTACTGAAGCTCATTATACGTATTACTTTTTTTTGTGCTACAAATACTCTTTCTTTGTTCCTGCAGTTTCCCCAGACTATTAAGCTGTAAGTAAGTATACTATGGAACAGTGAGAAATAAGCCATCATTAAATGTTGAACGTCTAACTGAGACCTTAATTGTCTCATTCCGAATGTGGCTTTTGCTAGGCGCTTGCACAGATGAAAACTAAAATCCAACTTTGAGTCCAGGTACACACCTAAGAGTTTAACTGGTTCGCTGTGACGGAGTGTTGTGGAAAAACATATGTTTTGAGTTTTTGTCTCATTAAGAGTAAGACAATTTACAGTAAACCAGTCTTTAGATATGGCCTCGAACTGATCTAGAGAAATGAGAGATTCTTGGTTATTATTGCCTGTAACTAAGTAGGTGGCATCATCAGCATAAAATACAGGTTAAACGGTTTGGCCTAGATTAATTGGCAAATCGTTGAAATAAATTATAAAAAACAAGGGTCCAAGTACAGAGCCCTGTGGAACGCCATATGGCACAGTATGGGCATCAGAGCTTTTACCGCCATATTCAACATAATGAGTCCTATTGTTTAGATATGAGGAGATGAGATCTAGTGGGGTACCTCTGTTACATCCCACCTATTATTTAGGAATACTCATTATCTCCACCCCGGCATAAACGACGTTCAGGCCGTTGTTTCGTTATCAAAAGATTAACCCTCTGGTAACGCCACTGGTTTGGAGCAACTCGTTATTCCGTATAATTAGCCTGAGACGCTAAGGACGCTTCTAGTATATAAAGCCTATACTCGATTAGTCCTTTGTTGAAAAGTTGCTCGAAAAACTACAATTTTGTTGGGTATTAGCAGCAATTTATAAAAGAATTTATTTGCACTGAAGTTAACGGACACGAGCGGCTGTATCCATTACCCTCTTTCTAACACCCAGGGAACATAGGTTGTTTATTTGGGAGTATATACCGTTCGCCTGAACTCTATATCAATAAAAAGGCACTGGGAATCAAAGAAAACTTATATTCATAAATGAAATTGTACATAATATAAGACAAGAAGAAAAAAAAACAAAAAAACAATACACTGTTAACCTCAGAATGCCACTTTTGTGGTAACTCTCAAGAATTTATAAAAAAAAAAACCAAATCTGTTAATAATGGATATAAAAACAAATAAAATAAAATGACTAAAGAACTGCACTCTCTACAAACTCTTTCCTTTCAATCCTGCATAATCCATTCCTATCTTTATAGACTGAGTCACCTTTTTTAACAAATTTAAATTGCCAAAGTTATCGGATATGACATAGATAAACAAACAAATAAGAACACCATGAAAACATTTACTATAGGTAACAACATGTCCACCTTTACTTGTGATTTCTCAATACTAGGGATTGTGCACTTAAAGGCAAATGACCCTGGTTTAGTACCTCTCGACAATGTTTCTTTTTATGGGAGATATATGTATGCATAACATGTATATTAAGAAAAGCATATAATATGAATAGGAAACCAAAACATTAATTTCAATAATAGGAATTCATTACCTAGGTCGAATTGTCCAGTTGCTCTCCTTGGGTCGCACTCGAAGAATTTCACGATTAACCGGCTTTATTATCTCAAACGCTTGTCATGGTTCGTTACCGGATCAGGTTACATGGATGAATTATTTGCATTAGTTTTATGGACATTCAGCAAAGACACGTCATTTGATCGAGAGAATGCACAACACTGGAAAGTATTTTCAACGGGAGTACTTTCGTATTTACAACACATGAATTTAACTATTATTAGAGTGATTAGAATTGTTCGTATTTATGCGGTGAAATATTGTTTTTACACTGACTCTAGTTAAAAGGTTGTCATGTTAGAATTTCGTTAATTGATATGGTGTTTACCCGTGGAAAGATTTTATTTCTCGTGACATATTTCACTGGTACTAATATGAATGCATACTAATTTTCTTCACGTATGATAGGCGTGATTATTCCACGGACTACTGTTCGGAACTAACTAACTCTTTGTTATGCTCCCGTTGGTTTTTATAATATTCTTCCGATCGGAAGCTGGGGCGGGACTTAGTGTGTTTTATGAGCTTTTTTAATGAGGGGACATTTGTAAACATGATAAGGCTTCTGTTTGTTTAACTCGTTCTCGCGTATTTTCTGTTATAATTGGATAATATTTTACTGCCTGACAGGTAGCGGTCGGCTAGTCTGGGAAATAATGACCAACAAGGATGTTTATACATTTATCGGTAGCGATAACTTGTGATTTATGAGTCGGATACGGCTCTTAATGAGGTGGGCTGGTGTGACTGTCGCTTATCGGGATTTTTTAATGGTTTTGTTTGTGTTCGGACTAGTGTTAGAATTATGGATGCGTTTTCGGTAATGAAATAAAACTGATTTTCTTATCTCTCAGTGACGTTGAATAGTGGATGATATCCTGTGGCAAGTTTGAATTCTCTTTTGTAAAAGGATTGATCATAACAAATCGTCACTGCCCTGTAAAAAAGGTCTCTACTCTGAATAATAGGACCTTTTTGTTCATTATTGAATGAAAATATCTGGTTCCATGTTTTATGGTATGAAATCATCTTTTTGTTGTTACCTATAGAAATGATAGTCTGTGCTGAGTATGGTATTCATCATCTCAAAGGTTTATTATAAAAATAAAATAAGATAAGTAAACAAAAATGCTGTACACTTACAACACAAGTTGGCATGTGTGAAGTTTTGAAAAAGAAATAATGTCTGTTCATTGTATAAGAGTTCATGAAACTAAAAATAATAGTAAAATGTGACAAGTACACACAAAAAAACACTTTTACAACTGGCACGGCATCAAACTTGAATAGAAAGTTCTGTCTCGTCACCATTTACGAGTTCCGGGGATCCTGAGGACCGGTATCTGTCACTCGGTCGGGAGTGACATGGCGATGTTGAACGCCTGAGTGATTATGCTCGAACTGGCAGCTGGGGCATCACTCGGGTTGTCATCAGAATCATCGTCCGGGGAGGTGTAGTCGGCTACAGTTCTTGAGACATAGCTGGCGACTCGGTTGGGGTTAGTGGAGTCCAGTCTAGTCTTCCTTCGGGGTGGTGCGTGTCGGTTTCGATCGTCGGTGCAAACCTGACAATTGCATACGGGCTTCGTGGATGTGTTTTCAGTGTTTGTCGTCGGACCAGGGTTGTCGGTGTGGGTCTGCAAGTACCGGGTACTCTCGGTGGTGCAGTGTAAACAATCACACTGGGTAATGTTTCTGGTGTCCAGTAGTCTCATGTATTCCGCATGATGGCGATTAAAGTGCAGAATTGAATATGAGATGTAAGTGCGCACGTGCTCGGATGGCGGTTTCTGCATCCACGTATTCACGTCGTAGAGCAGATTGTTTACGGATGCCTTCAGGATGCTTCGCTTCGTGTCGAAACTGGAGATTTCTTTTACGGAGTCTAGCAGCATCTCCATGGGGTAGCTGGTGTTGGTAACTTGTTGATCACGACTGGGTTTATAAACAAAAGCTTTGCTGGCTGACTAACGGGGTGTCTCGTGTAAGAATTCGGAGCACAATAATGTCAATCTAGTCCCACGCACGTATTTATACAGTGCTAGTCAAAAGTCCCCTCCCCCCCTCGTATCTTTTGAACGGGTATACTTATAATAATGAAATTTGGAGGGTGGAAATAAACGGATGTAGGCTTCTCAACTGGTCATAACAAGTGACGCAATAGTCATAAATGACGTCACAAGGCCACTGTGACCAATAATTTTAAATGGGACCCTATGGCAAGTGACAGCTCGTTTGAAAGGTATTGAAAATACCTATTCAGTCATACCAATTTTGTTTGGGTTTCGGCTGATTTTGATTGATAAATTGAAGAAATACGAAAATTATAGTTTCGCATTTAATTAATAAAGATTTAAGAACCAGTTCTTATAATAAGTGTTCAAAATGTGCTCCATCTACTTCCTGACAGTAATGCATCCTATTGCTAAACTCTTGTCGTACTCGTCCCAGTGTGTCAGCGGAAATTGCCCTACATTCTTCAACAATTCGTTGTTTCAGAATGGCAATACTGTCAGGTGCTGTAGCGTAAACCTCAGATTTCAAGTACCCCATAGACAAAAACCTAATGGTGTAAGGTCCGGTGACCGAGCTGGCCATTCGATCGAACCTCGTCGTCCAATCCATCTACCACGATATTCTTCATCTAGGTAACGTCTTACTGCACCGTAATAGTGTGCAGGAGCACCATCTTGTTGAAACGTTATTTCCAAGTTGTCGAATTCATCTGGATTATCTTCTAGAATTTCAAGAATTAACGCCTCAATATCAATTTGAAACATCTCCAGATACAATTCACGGTTAAGTTAGCATTGAGAAAAGAGGCCCAACTATGTGGTTTCCCAAAATACCTGCCCAAACATTTACTTTTCTGGAAATTGAGTATGTTTTCACGAAAGATTTGAGGATTTGTGTCACTCAATACCTCACATTTTGAGTGTTAACATTTCCATTGAGAAAGAAAGTACTTTCGTCACTAAAACAAATTGTCTGTATGTAGCCTGGTTGTTGGTTCATTTTATTGGACATAGTTTCACAGAATTCTAGTCTTGGTCGGGGTCATCACCTGAAAGTTGGTGCACCATTTTTAATTTGTATGGATGAAATTTGTTTTAGCCAACACCCTATGTACTGTCCTTTGACTGACTTCACAGATAGACGCAACTTGGGCTGTGGAAGAAGTAGGGTTTACTACCATTTCTCCAATTATGTCAATTTTTTGTCATCACTAATTGTTGGTCGACCAGATCGTTTGGCATCTTGAACACTACCTGATGCTTCAAACTTCCGAAGAAGCTCCCTCAAATAAACCCTCGATATAGGGCGATCGGGGTACCTCTCATTAAACAGTCGTTCCGCTGCATGGAAATTGTTTCTACATTCACCAATTATTAAGATAGCTGCTACTTTGTGGCTACAGTGCATACCATTTTGCCTATGTAAACACTTAAACGTCTCGTTAAACAATAGCTTAGGTAAATTTTCAAGGTATAAACACTTTTGACAAGTAGAGAATTCAAAAACGTCAACCTTTTTGACAATTAACCAGAGGCGTACTTTAAAATCTTTATTAATTAAATGCGAAACTATAATTTTCGTATTTCTTCAATTTATCAATCAAAATCAGCCGAAACCCAAACAAAATTGGTATGACTGAATAGGTATTTTCAATACCTTTCAAACGAGCTGTCACTTGCCATAGGGTCCCATTTAAAATTATTGGTCACAGTGGCCTTGTGACGTCATTTATGACTATTGCGTCACCTGTTATGACCAGTTGAGAAGCCTACATCCGTTTATTTCCACCCTCCAAATTTCATTATTATAAGTATACCCGTTCAAAAGATACGAGGGGGGGAGGGGACTTTTGACTAGCACTGTATAGAATCGATATCTCTTTATTTTAATTCTCACTAGGGGTTAATTGTTATGGGGTCAGCTTTAACGTCCTTTCGGAGTTATCTTATTTTAGGAATGAGGCACTTATTTTTAATATTCATTGGAAAAGGGGTCCCCTTTTCTTAGCTTCACTATCGCGAACTGGGAAAAGATTATTTTTATTTGTGACTGGACGTGAAGATCACATTATTTATCGTAATTTTAGGTCAAGCGTCGCGTAGAGGTAATAAAATGTCCTTATTTATTTTGATTATATATTTTTCATTTCTTGGGTCCAAGATAGGCCTTTGAATGGATGTGATTTTATCGTCGCATAAATTGTTTCGTTCGGCTGACGGGGTGGTATCTCAATGCCAGTTTGGGTAGGTTGAGATTCAATAACCGTGAGATTGTTATCCGATCGACATTTCGGCAGGAACTTGTCGGGTAATTTATGGTTGATTACAAGTAGAGTCAACGTATCCCAGAAGCTGCGATTACATGGTAGGTACATCCAGTGATTCTGTGTATGGCTATCATGTTTATGGCTGTTTCCATACAGAATTTTATTATCCTTATGCAAAATATATCCTAAGAAACTGCTGGTTACGTCTCCAATGAAAGTGAATACTCCATATAGTTTTTTCATAGTGCTGTTGGCTAGTTTTCTATCTCTTCGGGTTGAACAGGTTCAAACGTAGAAACCCTGATCTGATACGGGCTTATTGGCCATTTTGTTTATCAGAATATTATTTACTGCTTGTCTTTCGGACGAAAAAAGTATTATTTCTTGGGCTTGTCTCATTTCTTCGGTTGTGTATATCCCACCGTCACCAATAGGTTGTATTCTGGCTAGTTGCATTTGTTGTTCTTCACCTATGGATAATTCTACAGGGGGATTTCCTGCTATGGGATAGGGGTCGTAGGCTAACCAAGTACCTTCTATATAATATTTGGCTGGAATGATTGAAGAACATTCGATCTGTTGTCCTATTTCCTGTATAGTTCGTGTTAGTGGCGCCATAAAATATGTTTTGTTTAAATATGTCACCGGCAACTCTTGATAACAGTTTTCTCTCTCTGATTTGAACTATAACCGGTGTGCATTTCAACAAATATAGTACTTCTCCATTTATTTTTGCAATATACCCTGGGTCTTGGGATAGTAACTGTGATATGAGGTTCGGAGATTGTTGTGCCATCAATAATCTATTCTTGAGAATTTCTCTTTTTAATATACACCTTCTGTGAATAGTATCGGCGAGCATCGTGTTCATACTCCTCTTAAACGATTGCTCTATATATAAAAATTTCGAATTTACATAGGTTATTATATCGGCAGTTGGCTCCCCTGAGGTAATAGCGAAGTTTACTTGAGATGGGGTCATATTGCTTGGTAGTTCGATGATTAATATTCGGGGATGTTCTGTCAACCACATTTCAAAATCACAAATTCGCTTCTTTTTAATTAACTGCACGGCAAATAGTTTCGTCCTGTCTTCAATAACCATGTATTGGTTTATGTCCGTCTGACTTAGTTTCTTTATTATTTTCGTTGCTTGTCCTTCGTAGAGTTGTCGGTACCTTCTACATTCATGAGGTTTTATAGGGTCCCAGGCTATTTCTCCTTGGAACGTATCCATACAATATCCTGTACTAAATTCGCAAGAGAGTTGGTTCTCCAAACTAATTGTATTGGTATCCAAGTGTGCGATGGCGGAATAATCTTTCAAGATGATCTTTGCGGTTGCAGTAACCACAACATCTTTGTATGCCTTACCTTGGAAGGTATAAGTGGCACCTTGGCATTCACCATTTTCCGCTAATTCTCCGGCTATCACGATTCTCGCGGTTTGTGTGGTGTTGGGCTGCAATTTAATTATATCTCTAGAAAATCCTCTGTATTCCAAATACTGATGTATCTTTAAGCATTCTGATTTTCCTACGGTTTGCATAAATGTAATTAGGCTATCTGGTATAATCGCTGAATGTGAGAACATGCCACAATGAACCATCAGTTGAGTGATTTCTACTAAACAGGACTTGACATGAATGGTTTCAAATTTCTGTTTCTCAACCGCGTACGAAGATCCATATGACGGTGTATGCATTGGATAATTCGGGACATTTTTGTACATCTCTTAACGATATCGCAGTAATATTGGCGGTTGGATTTCGACAGTCGTGGGCTATTAATCCAACTGTACCGGAATTTCATAATTAAAATAACAGTCCCAGTATCAAGATTATTTTTAACTGCGACTTTGACCTGTTAATTCTTATCGTTTCATTTTCGGTCGATACGGAATCGGCTGAACCCATCTGGTCTAATTCCATCGTTGGGCCCATTTCCTACACTTGTTCCTTAATTTCGAGTGTTTGACCTGCGTATCTTGCCCTTTGAAGGATTACTTCATATCTTGTTTCAAAACAGATGTCTCGGAGATTGGTGAAGAAGGGACTAGGAGTTTCGGAGGGTGTGACGCTGCAGGTAGAATGGTTCAATGTTTATAATCCGGCTATTAACTTCACTTATCGTTCAGCTGACGGGTTAGGTTAGCGGTATAGTCTCGTGTTTTCTCGCACTGGTTCACTTGGTATGGTTGTCTCTATTAACGTCCCAGGATAATAGACCAATTTGAAACTATGTTTTGGCAAGGAAAGCAAAAATTAAAATATTTTTTTTTTTTTTTAAATTTAGGTCACGGTTAGACTGTAATCCTATACATACATACATCTCCTAGCGTTTCTCAATTAATTAAAACTATATATACATACATATCTTTGTTGCATTCCCAGTGCATTTCAATTTACATGAATTATTGTTTTACTGATGTTTGCCGTTTTTTGTCAAAATCAAGGTTCCTCAGGTACCTGTCCCCGCGACCTTGTTTGGTAACCATGAGTTACTTCAGGGACGCTGTCCCGATCTTCGTCTGATGTTTCACTGGGGTTTCTACTTTCGAAACTGTCCACATTTTCTAGGGGTAGTTCGTCTTGCCTAGGCATTAGCGCTATTTCTGAAACGGGTTCAGTTCCTACACTATTTTCGTTTCCTACGCGTGTTTCGTGGATGTTATTTAAATTACGATATTTTCCAACTCTTCGGGGTGATGCAATAATTCATGTCCAACATTTCGGGTTCTTTGTTGTATACACTGGGGCGATTTTCTCCACTTTCCTTAGGGATTTCTTCTTTGACGGATTTTCTACAGTCTTCGAGGATGTCTATATTCTTATAAACTTCCAGTCGATTTGCATGTACAACTTGGCTTTTGTTTTCCTACCTGTTGTATTTCAAAATTGACGGGTGATAATTTTCTTAAAATTCTCCGCGGTCCGGTATATCGTGGTAACAATTTTCGAGCTAGTTTTTGACCGGCTCTGACATTGGAGGTGTCTTTAAATATGCTAACGATCCTATGGGAAACTCTTTCAATTTGGCCTTTTATTGAAATTTCGTGTGATTTTTCCGCGGCAGTTTCTACGGATTTTCGGGCGTTTTGGTGGGCAACTTGCAATCTCTGGACCATTTCTGAGGCGTAGTTTTCTAAGGTATCATACCTTATCACGGGGTGCTCTTAATGTTAGGTGATGTGGTAGTAGCATGTCTCTGCCAAACATTAAGAAAAAAGGGGGCTTCCTGTGTGGATGAATGAATCTGATTTCTTATAGCCACAAGAGCATCACGGTAACTGTTCGTCCCAATCGGATTGTTGTTCAGTCACTAGGTGTGATAAGGTGGTTTTCAAGTGTCCATGGAATCGTTCTACGATGCGTTCGTGGCGGATGATAAGCTGTAGTATGCAATATCTTGATTTATAAGTCGATGGCAAATTTCCAGAAATAGAGAAGATAAAAATTGAGATCCTCTGTCACTAAATAAATATATTGGTACTCCATAACGTAAGATGATATGTTCTACAAATACTTTCGCTACCATATAGACAATAATATTAAGTATTGGAATGGCCGGCATATCGAGTCAAGTGATCAATTGCTGTAAAATATACTTGTTTCCATTTCTGGTGGTGTTTAGTGGTCCGACTATATCGATGGCTACAATTTCGAATACTGCTTCGGAATAGGCATTCTCTGCATTTCCGTTGGTTTTTGGTTCGTAGTTTTATGAATGTTGCAAGAATGACATTTCTGTATGTATTCATTGATATCTTTCTTCATGCTAGGCCAGTAAAATTCTCGTTGGATAGTGGTTAGAGTTTTCTTTTGTCCTCCATGACCAGAAAATATGTTATCATGGTACAAACTTATAATTTGTTTTCTAATGACCTTGGGAGCATAGATTTTGTCCCGACGCTCGTCTACTCGTCGTTTCACGTATAAAATTTCTTCGTGAATATAAAAATTGTCATCTTCGTCGGTCAATGTAGGTACTAATGCAGAAATTTGGGGGTCTGTCTTCTGCATTAGGCGGATGTCGTCCAAGTGCCATAACGTTTCAACTACAGGTTCTATGTTTTCACTGGATTTACTAAGCACACGTACTTGGCAGTCTTCTGTTATTCTTTGAGTCATTTCCTCACTTTGTTCGTCTGTTTTTATCCTGGATAAGGTATCGGCATTTATATTATCTCGGCCTGGTCTGTATTTAATAGTAAATGAGAATTCCAGGAGTGCCATGGCCCATTTGGCTAGCCTGCTACTTGGATCTTTGATAGACAATAAATAAGTCAATGGCCGGTGATCGGTAATGATGGTAAAGTCGCGTACCAGTCAGATAGCACCTGTATTTCTTTACAGCCCAAATCACTGCGAGACATTCTCTTTCTATCGTAGAGTACCTAGTTTCAGCGGCATTCAAAGTTCTGCTCGGGTAACAAATGGGATGTTCGAATCAGAATATTCTTGACTCAAAATTCCACTTATGGCGTGCGCTGGCATCTGTGGTAACCACAAAGGTCGAGAAAAATCGGGGTATTTTTAAGATCGGAGGGGAAATTAAAGCTTCTTTTAGTGTATCGAAAGATGTTTCGTTGTTCTGGTCCACACTGGAATTTGACCTCTTTTTTGGTGAGTGCTGTAAGCGGTTGGGATATACTCGAGAAGTTTGGTACAAACTTTCGGTAGAATCGCATAATCCCAAAATGCTCGGATGTCTTTCACTCTTCTTGGTGGTGGATAGTCCTTGATAATTTTAGTTTTTTCGATCTGTTTGGCAACCTTTCTCGGAGATATATGTCCAAGGTATTTTGCTTCTTTTGCATAAAATTACACTTAGTTGCCTTGAATTTCAAATTACTGCTCCTCATTTGTTCGAAAACATTGCTAACCTGTCTAAATGTTCTGAGATGTTGGGTCCACTAAAACGATGATATCGTCCAAGTATACTAAGCACACCTTACCTATATATTTCGCAAAAACGTTCTCCATCTGCCGGCACCAAGTGCTATGGGAGTTCTTCATCCCCATAGGCATACGGAGAAATTCGTAGTGTCCGTTTGGTGTGGAGAAGGCACTCTTCTCTCTGTCTCTTTCATCCAATTCAATTTGAAAATATCCACTAGCTAGATCCATCACACTGTATAAGCTAGTACCTTGCAACTTTTCGATCGTATCCTGTATATGTGGTAATGGGAAAAAATCTGTCTTCGTGATGGCATTCAATTCCCTGTAATCAATGCACAGTCTGAACTGGGGATCTTCTCCGAGGTGCAATTTTTTTCAACCAGGATCGGCTGGAAAACTCAAGGGCTATAGGATTCTTTTATTATTTCGTTATCCAACAATTCCTTAATTTCTTGGTGCATTATCTTCTGCCGCTGGTATGGAATTCGATAAGGTCGTTTCGAAATAGAGCGGAACATCCTCAGTGTGTATCCTGTGCTTTACTAGATGGGTACAAGTTAATTTTTTGACTAGGGCCTTAAATACATCAATGTACTCCTTGATGAGGGGTGGCCAATTTAATTTGAGCTTCTTCCGTTGGATTCTCGAGATGTAATTGTTGTAAAATTTTCTGTTCATCTTGTAGGTTTATGCTACGGATCATGAGTCCATTCGTCGTAGTTTCCACTTTATTTTCTGTATCTGCCTCGAAACCATGAGCTATAATATGTTTCCGGGGTATGATCAGTTCCTGTTCCAAAATGTTTATCATTTTGATGGGTATTCGGTATCATTTTTCCTATCGATCTCGCGATCATCAGTCCTTTATAGCTGCGTTATCTTCAACTATAATATTTTCCGACAATAATTTTCTTTTGTTCTAACCATACCTATTGTCATTGCTCTCGGGGTAAAATCATATCTTTTTGCAAGTACAGTCCTGTCCATAATTTTCTTCAATCACTTTTAACCTCCCTGTATAACTATTTCTTGTTTACTTCTGGAAGATTCGGCGTCCCGAGTTTCTATCCTTCCGATAAGTCTTTCATTCTCTGTTTGACTGGCTTTATTTTCATAAACTTTTCTATATCTTGTTTTCATCCGTTCCTGGCTCGTATTTGCCTCCTCGTATCTGCGGTCTGTCTGTTTAGTGCGTATATTCTCATACCCAGACTTTTCTTCCGGCTCACTGTTGGGTATGCGGGATAATTTGGATTTTCCTTTCCACTTCACTGTTTCTTTAGGAGAGAAATTGTCGCCCTTAGACGGACATATTTCTGTTTTCGTTGTCCTGTGCGAACGGCGGGATGTCTTCCACGATTTTCGTTTTCAGAGTTTGGAGTTTTCCATGTCTCTGGCAGTAAAGAGTCATCCTTGGACGAACTGGCTTTTCAGTACGAATGTCGTTCAGGCTTCCGTGCCATATCGCCTAACTAACCTTCCTAATATACAGGGTGTCTCGGCTGTCCCAATATTCCCGATGGATGGCGAAGTTTCTCATCCCTCGTGGTGAGATTTTCTTTCTCTATTGTTCGTCGTTCTGTCGTGAACAAGGTCTCCATTAAATCCTTATTCCTGTTCTGCTTCTGTAAACGCTTATCTCTATTTTCCTTTTCCTTTTCGATTTTTTTGGTTTTCAGTGGGCGTGGCTTTCTCTTGATACCGTGTCTCCTTTAAATCACGTTCTTCTGCCTGTCCTGGATTTTCTACTCGATTGCTGTTTGAGTCGGCCGACCTCATTTCTGGATGTGAAAATTTAGTTCCAAATACTTCGCAGTCTGATGCGGGCGGCGCCTCCCTTATCTGACCGAGTTTTCTTTAGACATCGTTTTCGTCCAGCTATCTATCGTAGTAGTAAATTCTTTCAACTGTTGCTCTAAAATTTCTGTCGTTTTCCCATCGGTTTTCCTTCTCATTTTCCGTATGATAAATGCGTTTTGGCTCGTGGTGGAGTTCAATTATTTCTTCCATCAAATACATTTTGTTTGCTCTCAATCTAGCTTTACTTGATACTTTTGCAAAAGTCTAGACCTAAATTATTTCTGTGCTCAAATGTTTCGTTTGATTAATATAAATTCGTGCTCGATTTGGGTTCTTTCATTCCAGTTTTATTGGCAAACTACGGTACCTATATATGGAATTCTATTTCCCTGTACGTCTTTTAAATTGAATTTTTTCTTCGTAATTAACTTTCATACCGTGCGTAATGCTAACGTGGGCCAACGATACTTCGGCACCCGTGTCTACCAGGGTAGTGCGAAAAATTCCATCAATTTCTAGGACTATGACGTTTCGCTGGGCTTCTCCCGTGGTATAGGTTAGTATCGTGTGTGTTGGCCTCCTATTTACCGTGTTGCGTTTTAATGGCGGTTGTCTGCGGTTCCCAACGGAGGAGAATTGAACCGGTGGCCATTTAAATTTCTTCTGTTCATATTTCTTTGTCCATTCCTGTTTTACAGTTGTATGACATATGACCTGGCTGATTACAATTGAAACAAGTTCTGTTTTAACCTACAGTCCCTAATTTCATGTCCTCTTCTACGACAATACTGGCAGGTCTTTATCGTTGCTGGTGGTCCATTTGCTGTGACATTTCTAAAACTTCTCTCTCCTGGCCTAGTTAGGTTTTCTATGAGCTCTTCTTTATCGGCTAGTTCGATAGCTTCGGTCAGTGTATCAGGACTAGCGGATAGTATCGCGTTCCTGATGGGGTCCAATAATCCCATAGCAAACTGCTGATGACATCTTGCTCGTGGCGTTGCAATAGTATCCGATCTACGTCAGCTGTTCGGTCAAGACTAAAATTTTGCAGCACAAACTTTCAGGCGTGCCAAAATTGGCGGCAAGTTTCAGATCTACGTTGTCGGCATTCTAATAATTCCCTTTGTCCTGCCCTGGTATTTTAGCTATACCAAACTGTTCTGTAAACCTCTTTTCAATTCGTTCCATACTGCTGTATTTCTCAATTGATTGTCGGCGTCAATGAGTTGTTTCGCAATGCCTCTTAGTTTCAATCGAGGCGATAGATACTATTGGCAATTCTGTCCATCCAGCTAGAGCGGCTGTATCTTCAATTATCCTAATAAAATCTTTGATACTCGTCTGCCCGTTATAATAGGGTATATTATCTAATGTGATTGCTATTGTTGGCTCTGGATTTGGCAGAACCTGCACTACAGGAGTTGTTGTTGACGAAGGTCCCCCTGGAGGAGTCATATTGAGAACTTTCCTCCTTTTGGATGAATTATTTACTAAATAAAATCTTTCTTATACTTTTCTGATATTGAGTTCTGCGAATTGTTCGGTATGAACGTTTTACAATTATTACTCGCACACCTGACATCAGTGTTACATGCTGGTCTATACAGGGCGTTGGGAAAACCACACACCTGACTACCAGTGTTACATCCCACCTATTATTTAGGAATACTCATTATCTCCACCCCGGCATAAACGACGTTCAGGCCGTTGTTTCGTTATCAAAAGATTAACCCTCTGGTAACGCCACTGGTTTGGAGCAACTCGTTATTCCGTATAATTAGCCTGAGACGCTAAGGACGCTTCTAGTATATAAAGCCTATACTCGATTAGTCCTTTGTTGAAAAGTTGCTCGAAAAACTACAATTTTGTTGGGTATTAGCAGCAATTTATAAAAGAATTTATTTGCACTGAAGTTAACGGACACGAGCGGCTGTATCCATTACCCTCTTTCTAACACCAGGAACATAGGTTGTTTATTTGGGAGTATATACCGTTCGCCTGAACTCTATATCAATAAAAGGCACTGGGAATCAAAGAAACTTATATTCATAAATGAAATTGTACATAATATAAGACAAGAAGAAAAAAAACAAAAAAATTAAATGGATATAAAAACAAAAAAATAAAATGACTAAAGAACTGCACTCTCTCAAAAACTCTTTCCTTTCAATCCTGCATAATCCATTCCTATCTTTATAGACTGAGTCACCTTTTTTAACAAATTTAAATTGCCAAAGTTATCGGATATGACATAGATAAACAAACAAATAAGAACACCATGAAAACATTTACTATAGGTAACAACATGTCCACCTTTACTTGTGATTTCTCAATACTAGGGATTGTGCACTTAAAGGCAAATGACCCTGGTTTAGTACCTCTCGACAATGTTTCTTTTTATGGGAGATATATGTATGCATAACATGTATATTAAGAAAAGCATATAATATGAATAGGAAACCAAAACATTAATTTCAATAATAGGAATTCATTACCTAGGTCGAATTGTCCAGTTGCTCTCCTTGGGTCGCACTCGAAGAATTTCACGATTAACCGGCTTTATTATCTCAAACGCTTGTCATGGTTCGTTACCGGATCAGGTTACATGGATGAATTATTTGCATTAGTTTTATGGACATTCAGCAAAGACACGTCATTTGATCGAGAGAATGCACAACACTGGAAAGTATTTTCAACGGGAGTACTTTCGTATTTACAACACATGAATTTAACTATTATTAGAGTGATTAGAATTGTTCGTATTTATGCGGTGAAATATTGTTTTTACACTGACTCTAGTTAAAAGGTTGTCATGTTAGAATTTCGTTAATTGATATGGTGTTTACCCGTGGAAAGATTTTATTTCTCGTGACATATTTCACTGGTACTAATATGAATGCATACTAATTTTCTTCACGTATGATAGGCGTGATTATTCCACGGACTACTGTTCGGAACTAACTAACTCTTTGTTATGCTCCCGTTGGTTTTTATAATATTCTTCCGATCGGAAGCTGGGGCGGGACTTAGTGTGTTTTATGAGCTTTTTTAATGAGGGGACATTTGTAAACATGATAAGGCTTCTGTTTGTTTAACTCGTTCTCGCGTATTTTCTGTTATAATTGGATAATATTTTACTGCCTGACAGGTAGCGGTCGGCTAGTCTGGGAAATAATGACCAACAAGGATGTTTATACATTTATCGGTAGCGATAACTTGTGATTTATGAGTCGGATACGGCTCTTAATGAGGTGGGCTGGTGTGACTGTCGCTTATCGGGATTTTTTAATGGTTTTGTTTGTGTTCGGACTAGTGTTAGAATTATGGATGCGTTTTCGGTAATGAAATAAAACTGATTTTCTTATCTCTCAGTGACGTTGAATAGTGGATGATATCCTGTGGCAAGTTTGAATTCTCTTTTGTAAAAGGATTGATCATAACACCTCTTATGGCATATCTTTCGAGTTTCACCAGTAGATAATCATGTCGAACTGTATCGAAAGCTCTCGTGAGGTCATAAAATCGAGCGTGGCTGGTTGATTGATTGTCAAAACCATCCAGTATAGTGTGACAAAGTTCACAGATTGCTTCGATAGTGGACTTTCCAGTTCTGTATCCAAACTGATTGGCACAAAAAATGTTATTTTTTTCAAAGAAGTTTAAAATCCTCATCTTTAGTATAATTTCTAGGATCTTGCCTATTAGGGGTATGATGGAGAGGGGTCTGTAATTCTCTAGTAAGTTGGCATCTCCCGTTTTATAAACTGGCGATACCCTCGATATTTTGAATATATTCGGAAAAACACCATTAATCATGCAGAGGTTATCATATATACAAAGGCTTTTGACAAATTGGATTATGAAATACTCAATATTCTTATATAATATGTCCAGTACCATGGTCATAAATCACATTTTTTTATTGCCAGCAAGTAATTTGGCCCCTCTTCTTTTTTTCAAATTAGAAATATACCTAGCAAACAACATTATTTTATTTGCCAACTAGCTGCTCCGACAGACGTTGTCCTGTCCAAATTTATATACTCCCTGATTTTTTTGCCTGAAAACTTTCGTCCGCATAAAATTTGTTTTTTCCTATGATTGTCTTTGTTTTGTTCCATCTAGGTTAGGCCTGTAACTCTGCCCACTTCCCATTATCCCATTATTATTTTATTCCGTTTTCCCGCTATTAGGTATTCCGTTATCCTGTTTTCCCGTGTTTCCTTTATTCCGTTATCTCGTTCCCCCTTTATTCCGTTTTCCCGTTATATCGTTATCCCGTTATCTCGCTATCCCACTAACCGTTAACTCGCTATGCCGTTTTCCGTTATCCCGTTATTTTGTTATGGATAGCGCGAGAATATTCTCCGTTTTCAAATATCTGTGTATACCAATTTTCATGGCGATTGTTTTAACGGTATAGAAGTTGACGAACTGAGCTGCAGAGCCTTCTAGTGGTGAGTTAAAGTAAAATGGATAGCATAAAAACCTCCATGGGAAAACACTTACTTTCTAAAAAATAAATCTACCAAATATTTCGTTCATATCGTCAGTTATGATCGAGAGTGGTGGAAACTAAAATCGGTGTGATGTAACAATAGATCTTGGCATTCATGCTGACTCAAAATTAAGCTTTCCAACACACATTAGAAAAACTTGGCATAATTTTCCAAAATGAAGGATGCTTTATTACACACTTCATATGTGAGATCACGCTTGGGATATGGGTCACTAATCTGGTCTCCAATAAATTTTAACCACATTCATTTACAAGGTCTAGATAATAATTTATTATTGAACAGATTTTCATTATTATCTTTGAAAGACCGCTGCACACACCACTCCTGCATATTTATGAACTCACACTAACACCTGATTGTCCTCAGCTATTATCCCAACTGAATTTGCCAAGAACCAATATATTTCTAAAATATCCAATCCATTGCATGTGCCGAAGGTTTAATCTGATGTGTGATAAAGTTGACCTATTCTCAACACCTATAGCAATGTTAAAAAAAGAAAAAAAATTGATTCCAATAGATGAGGTTTATTTAGTTATAATAAGGTTTATTTAGTTATAATAAGGTATATTATTTATAATTTTTTATATTTAATGCTTTTGTTAATAAGATTGAGATTATATTATTTACCTGTGGGCAGAATGATCTCAAAATGAAATCCCTTCCTTCCAATGGATCATCAGCATACTTTTCCCAAAATGAGTTGAACATTTCTTTCATTTCAGGAGTTGATGCTGAGATAGCGCTGTTGCTGTTGTCAACTTGAACGTGATTTGCTTTGAACACTAGGTCAATATCAATTTTTCTTCCTTTATCAAACTCCCCCCATCTACGTTTGACTATACCACTAAAAAACAATTTCATAATTATACTCACAAATCCATATATTGAACATAAAGCAGAAAATTAAAAAACATATAGTGTTATATAGCATTCTAGTTATTCAATTCAACTGGAGAGCGAGAAATAGGACAGTGTGTAGTAATCTAATGTATTTCAATGCCTTTTTGGAGGATTTGAAATCTGCCCCATAAGAATTTTCAATACCTGATTTTTTAAGAATTATGTGTAGCATTCGTACTCTTTTTTCCCTACTTCCCGCTAGCTCAATCCTCAGCATGTGAATGCTACATGTTTTGAAAGCAGGTATTTTCAACTACTTTGAAAATACATACAGTGAGCACGTGAAGGTTGGAATAAATTCGCTAAAGTCTTTACAAGGCCAGAAGAGAAAAATTGCTCGTACACGTCAATTTAGATATTTGAACGTGCACGTTTTGACATATAGCTCTTTTGGGTGACGTCATAATTGTGCCAGTTATGACGTCATCGACATTTTTTTAAACAGCGACTCTCGTATTTGGAAGTGTAATTTAAAAAAATATATTTCTCTGCATTACAATGCGTTAAATTTTATGGCATGGTACATGAGGAAATTTCCGAGAAGGAACCAATTGAATGTTTTTATGACCCTGGTAGATACCGGCTGAAGATGGCTGCTGAAAACCTGGCCGATCGAGTAACAGAATGTTTCTAAAATGTTAGTACAACATACAGAAAAAAAAAACATTAGTGCCTGGGAAAAATTTGTGCACAAGTTTTGTATGTCCTTTTTTCGGAAAATGTAACGTATTGTATTCAATGCAGAGAAATATCTGGGCCCGTGAAGACTTTAGCGAATTTATTCCGACCTTTACGTGCTCACTATATAGGGGTTACTGAGAGGACTTGAATCTTCAATCCATTATTCTGTATTGATCATATGGAAGCAGGTCATTTATTCTCAGATAATATCCTCTCAAACAATTTGCTTTCACAATATCGCCTGAAGAAACGTATTCTTAGATCAATTTTACTCAATTTGTTCTCATTTGAAATCCTCTCATATGTTCTCACATAATTTGCTCTCCTTATCATATATGAATCGACATACACCAACATGAGCTGGTCAATAGGCAAATGTATAGTATTTCTAATCCCAATTGGACCGACATAAAAAGTTTCGAAAAGGAATTCTCTTCCACACGACTGAACTTTTTTTGATTGTACCAGGAACGCTTTGCAAGTAAAAACACTGGTATAAATATAAATTTTCCATTTGCCGGGCAGTGCATATGAACACTCCTCGTAGTGCTCTTATTTTTATTGCCGTTCCAATTGGGATTAGAATAACTATACACATTTTATTATGTTACATATGCAATATCTGTGCACATAAAAGAATATCAGTTGTATTTTATATTCACTCTGTATAGAGAAAATACCAAATTCTCAAATCGTTGTCAATTTTGAAATAGAGTATTTTTACAATTTGGTAGAAATTTCTTCTAAAAACTAATATATTATACATATTGGCGACCAGAGAAACTTATCATTATTGTTCAAGGAGAAGAAAGTGAAAATGATGAAGAATTCTGAAAACCAAAGTTCAACAAGTTCTCTGGGTGAATACAAAATGGGCACTGACTGGAGCACATACGAGGAACGAATGGAACAGTATTTTCTAGCAAATTATGTAGAAGAAAGCAAGTCCCAGTATTTTTTACATTAATCGGTGAATACGCATATCAAATAATGCAAGATCTTTGGATCCTGTATTAACAAAAGACAAGAGTTTTTAAGAGTTGTGCATAATTTTACAAGGGTAGTTTTCCAAAAAAATCAGTTTTAAAAAAAGAATTGAACTCTATGAGCTGAAACAATTCAATAATGGAACATATATATGAATAAAATGGAAGTGCAGATAGGTTATCGCGTTTTCCTGTAGAACGTTCGAACCACCTGAAGTGTTTCATGATTATTTCAATTTCATGAGGAAGGATCAAATATCTATACAGATGAATTATTAATGCATTGAGAACAGATATCACTTTGAGTAAGGTTTGAAGACTGGCTGGACGCTGTGGTGTCACACAATCAAAAATTGCACAAGTAACCCCTTCACCACACTTACTCACTTCACACCTATATGCGCATTTCGATAACTAAGTTATCATCATCAGTAGGTAAACTACACTAAGTTTATAAATATGTTAGAGATGGTTGGCCAGAGATAGTACTCAATGAACTCAAACCTTATTTTAGAACAATGACAGAGTTGAGCATTGATAATGGGTTGCTTATGTGGGACTATAGAGTTCTGATTTCAAGTAAAGTAAATTCCAAAAACAAATGCTAGATCACTCCCGCGGCAGTATTTCTGATTGCCTAATTTGGATTCGGAAATAGGATGGTATGTAAAAAAATTGAGACACTTGTATGGATAATTCCAGAACACTAAATAAATCGATTTTGATTAAATTCATTTATGAAAAACATGTTTTTTATCGCATTTATATCGATTTTTCGGGATCATTTCGCTGTCAAATGGCCTCAAGTATATGAAATATACAAAACTGATTCTCAAACTACTATTGTGAGATTGTTTTTCAAGGTAAGGTCTTCCAAAAACTATCATTGCGGATAATGATTCATCATTAGTTTCCGTAGAATTTAAAATGTTTTGTACTATCAATGGTATAATTCACATAATTTACTATTGAGAAAGTGTGCATATGCCTATTTTGCTACTAAACTAACAGACTTTTATTGTGGTTAAAAAACCATTTCGAACAATATAACGTTAAAATAGTGTGTGTAATCAAGAGATCTACCTAGCAAATAAAATGAAGAGAAAAAACAAGTCAATTTACGTGAGCATTGCATTAAAATCAATTAGTGCATAAATAGGCAAGCATTCTTAAATTCGTTGTGCACCAGATAAATTGAACAAAAACCATTCAAAGGATAAGAAACACTCCGGCTCTCAATCCAAGCAAAAAAAACATACCACTTTTTATTTTATTTGATCAGCCAGGGTCGGCTTCTAAACAATCAAACTCTGAAGAAAACCATGAACTGTTGCAAATGCGAATTATCTATTGGAGATGAAAACTAATATACAATCAATTTGCCTGCACATAACTTTCTGCATCTGAAATAAAATGCATGTCACTAAAAAAACGAGTATTAAGACTTCTTTGCAAAGACTGTAGCAGTGGGCTCATGAAAGTGACTGCTATATTACAGTCAATCAAAGGACTGAAAGCGGAAATTGAAACAATCAAAGAAACCATGCATCCACATACTAACATAGCACCCACAGATCCTACCTTCAACCTAAACGAAATGATGGCAGAAATGACCGAACGAGAATTAAGAAGAAAAAATATTATGATCTTCGGACTACCAGAAGATGCCAACACAGAGGACAAAACCTCAGCACTGGAAGCGTTGAATGCACTAAATCGTGATGTTGACCATCACACTATTGAGTATTTAGATAGATAGATAGATAGATTTATTGGTGCTTAGATACATTTAAGTATTTACACAAGTCAGTAAAGATTTAGAACATTACACAAGTCAGTAAAAATTCAAAATTCAGTAAAAATTTAAAACACTTATACATGTTAGACTATACAAAATCTGGGTCACATATAAAGATGTTAAAATACTAATATATAATTGAGCATTATGACTTAATCAGTATATGATGACAAATCACTGAAATCATTATTGAGGTATTCCTCAAATGAGTAAAACACCTTCATTAGAAAATATTTCTTTAAGATTTTGATGAAACAATTTACATTTAGATTTTTTATTCTATGTGGAAGAGCATTGAACATTTTTGGGCCCAAATAACTAGTTCCGTTTTTAGTCTTATCAAGGCGATGATATTTTAGGAACAGTTTGTCTTTATTTCTTGTGTCATAACCATAGGAATCTCCAACTGTACTATATGATGCCAGATTTTTCTTTACATAGGTAACACATTCGAGGACATATGCACAAGGCACTGTTAGAATGCCCAGTTCTTTGAATTTTTGTTTGCAACAGTCCCTGTAGGATTGACCCGCAATTACTCTCACACAACGTCTTTGAACTCCAAAAACTTTGTCTAGGTGGCACGAATGACCCCAGCTTAATAGGGCATATGTCATGTTCGAGTGAAAATAAGCAAAGTAGGATGTCAAGAGAACATCCAAAGAAACATTGTTTTTGAGATTTCTTATCATATAGGTAATGGAAGAGAGTTTTTTACTCAATTTTTTGTATGGAATTCCCAAGTTAGTTGAGGATTGATATACACCCCTAAAAATTTAACAGGATCAGCTAGAGTTTTTTCATGATGACGTAGAGTGAATACTAGTGATTGAGATTTGCTCTCATTTAAGGTCAATTTGTTGGCCGTGAACCAGTTTTTGATGGTTGTATTGTGGGTCGCCACGTTATCTCTGAGTGTGTCAGGGTTTTTGGATGAAGTTAATGTTGTGGTGTCATCTGCAAACAGTATAGCTTTGCTGTCAACAATGTTATGCGATAGGTCATTTATGTAAATAAGAAAGAGGGTAGGTCCTAAGATTGAGCCTTGTGGCACCCCGTCTGATAAGTAAGAGGACATTAAGTTAATGCTATTTGGGCTAAAGTTATACTGGGTTAGCTTTATTAATAGTAGGTCGTGTTGAACACAATCAAATGCTTTAGTTAGGTCATGAAAGTCCGCGTGGACATATAAACCCTCTTCAAATCTATTATTTATGACTTGTACAAGTTCATTTATGGCGAGAGTTGTGGAGAGATTCTTACGAAAGCCAAATTGGCATTTGTTGAACAGGTCGTTTGATTCAAAATATTCAGTAATTTGTATTTTTAGCAGTGCTTTAAAAATTTTTGAGAAAATCTACCAGAGAGATAGGCCTGTAATTTGATAGTTCCTCAGCCGATCCTTTTTTGTAAATAGGAATTACCTTAGCCAGTTTTAGAATGTTTGGGAATATGTTATTTGCTATGCACGAGTTTATCAAATTTGTCAGGGGATATATTATTAGGTTGGCTATGGTTTTTACCGTTTTGACATTGTTGTCATAAGCATCCGTACACTTTGAATTTTTCAATTTTGAAATGACTTCTCGTACCTCATTGTAGCTTACTTCACGGAAACAAAAATTTGGGTTTTTATCTAATTTTATTTTTTCTGCGGGATTTGAAGGAGTCTGGGGTAGATTTTCTACTAAGTCCTCGGCTATCCTCAAGAAATAAACATTGAAGTTTTCTGCTGATAGGTTTTGACCATTTTCAGATTTTGTGATGGGGTTGTTTCCTTTGATTACTTTCCACATTGCTGTTTGTTTATTGGAGGAATTTTTTATATAAACATCATGAGCTTCTCTTTTTGCATTGGAAAGGCTTGTACGATAAAAGCGCTTGTACTCACGGATATTTTCTTTGGGGATAACTTCGGGGTTTCTTTTATGTACATCATTCATGAAACGAAGTGTTTCTCTGATTTGAATTAGGTCATCATTAAACCAGTTAATCTTGGGTGTGATTTTGTTGGATTTTGTGCTTAGTTTAGATTTTTTGGGCAGGGAGAATTCAATTGCGTTATTGATGATATTGATGAAATTTTCAAACCTTACTTGTGTTTCTTGGTTTTTGTCATTTACCTCATTCCAATTTACATTTTCTAGGGTTTTGTATAAAGTGAACAATCCTGCCTCTGTGATTGGTCTGAAATTTATTCTAGACGTTGTTTCCTTACTCTTTTCTTTTTTGAAGTAGAAATTTATTGCTGAATGATCCGATATGCAAGGGTCAAAGACATCTGCCTGATAGTACCCCTCCCTAAAGTTAGTGAACACATTATCAAGACAATTTTTACCTTTAGTTGGTATGCTCACGGTATAGTGCAATCCGTATGATGTAAAGAGGTTGCACAGCTGGTGAGCCTGTTATCCATAGGATTGAATTTAACATTGAAATCACCAGTTATGATTATATTTTTTTTATGATCTAGCTTGCCAAGCAGCTCATTTGTTTTAGACATATAAGATCCAAACTCACCGTCTGGAGACCTATAAATTGTTAACAGCTGGAGATTACTATAACATAGGCCAGAAACTTCAAAATGCAATTCTGAGGAAATATTTGAGATGTTAGTAGGTAATGGGTAGGCTTTCAGTTGCTCTTTCACATACATACAAACCCCCCCATGTTCCATGCGAGTCCTGCAAAAACCAGAGACCGGCTTGTAACCCTTGAGATTCACACTGTGATATTCATCGAAAGTTAACCAATGTTCGTTTAAACATATAAAATCATAATCAAATTCTTCAGCTAGAGCCTCTAGCAGGTTAAACTTGAATCTGACACTTTGCACATTCGGATGTAGCAGTTTATATCCTGTATTTTGGATGTTACCTAGGTGGTGGTTTGGTTCTGTTGTTCCTTCTGAAAAATTTTTTGGTGGCTTCTGTAGATTTGGGGTGTATATTTTTCAACAATTATGCCCTAGAGTAGGCCAACCAACAAACCACCCAAACTCTAATACGCCAAGACCAATACCCCTAAAAATAATCTTACAAACAGCCGAAGATGCTATTACAATTATCCGGAGAGCCAAAACAAACTAAGGATATCGCGAAATTTAGCAGACACCCAATTAGAAAAACCCCCAAAAAAAACCCAAAAAAAAAACGGAAAAAAAATAAAATATTTCAATGGCGAACCAAAAATTCTAAAAAAACTCCAAGTAACGTCCAAACAAAACAGTAACAACGCTTTTCTCTGCTTCTACCAAAACGTCCGAGGCCTCAATACAAAAACTCATGAATTCCTCACATCGGCGGCCGCCTCAGAGTATCACATAGTCGCTATGACCGAAACCTGGATTCAACCCAACATCTCCAATGGCTGCAAAGTGTTATATAAACATAAACTTTTATATATATTCACTACCTATATTCCTCCCAACACTAACCATCAACAGATACAAAATCTATTAGATTTACTCGAAACCCTAGAATATTTGTACGACAACAGACTATTAATATTAGGAGATTTTAACTTACCAAATTTCATAAACATAGATGATATAACCATTGCAAACAACCCTAATCTGATCAGTGTTCAACAATTCATGAAATTTTTCGATCTAAAACAACACAACTCGATAACAAATAGCTCAGGTCATCTACTTGACTTAGTATTTTCAAATACGGAATGTCAAGTTTCTCGAGACGAAGCTCAGTTTGTTGTAGAGGACACATATCATCCATCAATTATTGTAACTATAGCATTATTCATACCCTCCATAAATTTTGATTATAACCGAAAGTAGCTACGATTTTTGCCAAGCAAACTTTCCACTACTTTATCCTCACCTATGTAACATTGACTGGACGTTCTTAGAATCATATTCAGACCCAAATCTCGCCATACAAGATTTCTATGCAATTCTCTATTTATTATTCGATCTATATGTACCCACCAAACTTAACTTCAATCGAAAATACTCACTGAATACTGTTTTTTTTTGTTTTATTTTATTAATGTATTTTTATTAATCAAATAAAACAAAAAAAAAAGAGTATTCAGAAGACTAAAGAAAACCAATTCAGAGGAGGACCGACAACTGTTCAAAAATTAAAAAAAAACAAAAATAAATTCTGCTTACAAACAATACATTCAAAACTCAGAAAACTCAATCAATATAGACCCATCAACCTTTTGGTCGTTCGTACATACTAAAAAGGGCACTTCTAGAATCCCTGGAATTCTGTACCACAATGCCATCGAACTCAGCACTCCACAAACAATACTAAATAGGTTTTCAGACTTCTTTAAAAGTGTATACATACCACCAACTAACAATTACATCACCGAAAGATCTTCGACAAACAATCCTCTAATATCTCTTAAAATGTTCAACGAAAACGAAGTGCTAACGGCACTAAAGAGATCAAAGCCAAAACAAACAAGTGGTTGGTTAGGGACTGTGCTTATGTATTTTCTAAGCCACTCCAACTTATTTTCAATTTTTCACTAAAATCAAACTGTTTCCCTGATGCATGGAAATCATCTATCATTTGCCCAATCTTCAAATCAGGCCTATAAACAATATAACCAACTACAGACCGATATCACTAATACCCAACTTTTCGAAGGCCTTCGAAATAGGTATATATAATCAAATATTTCCCCCTGTTAAAAACATCATACGACCCGAACAACATGACAACATGGATTCATAACGAAAAGATCGACAGTAACAAATTTAATGTGTTTCACGCAAACAATAAGCAATGCTATTGATCGCCAACGCAAATCGACAAACAGACTTCTCGAAGGCCTTCGACAAGATGGACCACACTATTCTGTTAGCAAAACTCAATCTATTCGGTTTTGACAAAAATCTACTCGACCTATTGAAATCCTATTTAACCAACCGAATGCAAGTTGTTCAATATAGAGGATATAAATCCTATGAACTCAGCGCTCCCAGCGGAGCTCCACAAGGAAGCAACCTTGCACCACTCTTATTTTCACTCTTTATCAACGAAATATATTTGCTTTTCTTTGCGGATGACCTTAAACTGTTCAAATTAATCAAAAGCCAGAAGACTGTACCCTCCTTCAAAGCGACATTGACTCCTTGCATGAATGGTGTCTGCACAATAAATTATGCCTAAATATTCAAAAATGCAAATTTGCAACATTCACACTCAAAAATAATCCAATTCAATTAATCAGTAAACAGCATTCAACTGAAGCGTAACTACCAAATAAAGGATCTCGGAATTGAATTTGATCCCATACTAAACTTTACCTCTCACCTTAACAAAATATCATCAGCAAAAAAAAATTGCTCGGCTTCATCTATATATTGCAGGGACTTCACAAACAATGCTACCTCTCTTTATATACATCATATGTACGAACACGTCTTGAATACGGATGCCTGATCTGGCTCCATATTACGAAACTCAAGTTCAACAGCTCGAGTCTGTTCAACGTGCCTTCATGAAATATATGGCATACAAACTGGACGGACAATATTCTGAGCAAGGTATCGACAATGACACTATACTCAACAGATTCAACCTCCTATCACTCAATGATCGTGGAACCTACCACTCATGTATATTTGTGTACAAACTTATAAACTATCAGATAGACTGTACTGAGCTATTATCACAGTTAAATGTCCACGTAGCCCGTATAAATAGCAGAAATTAAATTTTTTTCTACCTTCATACACCTAGAATAAATGGTTTGCCAAATCACCAATGTGCAACAAATTTAACGAGTTTGGTGACGAAACCGATTTATTCAACCAACCTATAAATACTTTCCACACAAAAATAAAGCAAATTCTATATAACAAAAAAAGTGAGTGAAGTACACTTGAACCATTTGTATTTATATTGTTATTTCTCAGATAAGTACATAATATAATTCACCCTGCCATTTATACACATAAATTATCATTTTTTTTTCTTGCTTATTATTACATAATCACACTGTATGTATTTTTAAATTCCTAATCCTAGCTATAGCTCACAACCACAAATTGTAACTATTATATATGGCTCACAACCACAAACTGTAACTATTATGTACTGCTGTCCTGTAATTGCGGCCTGACCCTGTTTGGACAATAAACCTCCTTTTTTATAATTTAAGTGAAAACTATTGGCTTAATCGACCTATCCAACAGAGCTGAATTTGTAACAATCAATGACAAATTATTGAACCTAAAACATATGGATACTGAAGTGCCTCAAGGATCTGTCCTAGGGCCCATACTATTTCTCATTTTTTTAAATGATTTACCATGTGCTCCACTATTTTCTGATTTCATACTATACGCAGATGATACTACTGTAACTCGGTCCGGAAAAAGTATGCACTTATATTATTAGATACCCTTGAAGAGCAACAGGAAATTATCGAAAATTGGTTTACGGCAGATAAACCTAAAATTAATTCTTCTAAAACAAAAGTATTACATTCAGTCTAGAAACCCATGTAGAAAATATCTAGCTTCCTATCAGTGGTTTTTAATTTGGTCAGTTTTCCAGCGCCGAAACTCTTCTTTAATGTGGGCTTTGGAAAGACTACAGAAGGGTTCTGGGCCAGAAAATTTTGTGTTTGCCCCTTCCTTGGCAAGGCTGTGTGCTTCTTCATTGCCTTTGATTCCCTTGTGACCTGGCACCCACATCAGGGTAAACTGATTGTTCGTAGCCAGTTGTCTTAGGGAGAGTTTGTAGTCCCAAGTCAGTCTAGTCTCACAAGTATGTGACTTTAGAGCTTTTAATGCTGCTTGGCTATCTGATATAATATAGATCTCTGCCCCCCTGGAGCCTCTTGCAAGACATTCTTGGGCGCAAATTTCTATAGTATGGATGTCTGCTTGAAAAATTGTTGGGGCTTGCCTAGGGATTTTGAGAGCCTAAAGCTAGGACCCGTTACTCCCACTAAAGACCTTTCGTTAATCTTGGAACCATCAGTGTACCATACTGATGCATTCCTTTCTAGAGGAGGCCCGTTCGTTGTGAATATATGATGGCTGTTTATAACCACTTCATAGTTCTTTCCAGAGTCGTGCCTAGCTGGCATTATATCTGATGGCTTGTACCTGGATTCTAGAGAAATATTTTCCAGAATCTTCAGATGTCCAATCAGATTTCCAGCCTTCAAGTTAAATGCCTGGTGCAGTCTCAAGGCACTCACTGCCGCTTCCTTCATTACAGCCAAGTGCAGTGGCGGAAGGTTCAGCGTTACCTCTAGTGCTGCAGTGGGGCACATTAATATTGCCCCTGTGATTCCCAGGCAGGCTAAACGCTGCACTTTCTGCAGCCTGATTTGTGTCGAGTACTGTTGGATTTTTGGCCACCATACTAATGATGCATAGGTGACCATTGGTTTGATGATTGTTTGGTATCATTTTTGGCTTCACGTCCAGGATGGCCGCTGTAGCCTTGGAAAGAATGAGATTGATGTGACTGTTCCATGTTAGTCTTTGGTCGATCATAACGCCCAGGTATTTATCTTCCTTGGAAAAAGTTAGCTGAGTTCCATTCAAGGTTGAGGCTTTCAGTTCGTACTTTCTCCTCTTTGTGAATGGAACCAGCACTATTTTGCTAGGATTTACATTAAGTCCCTCCTTTGCGCACCAGCTTTTGATTATATTTAGGGCTGTCTGTATGCGATTGGATATTATCCCGTCATGTTTGCCCCTAATAGTGACGACCAGATCATCAGTGTAACCTTGAGTCATGATTCCAGAGTCATGTAGCTTCACTATCAGATTATCCACGGTCAGTGACCACAGCAAAGCCGATAGAACCCCACCTTGGGGGCAACCTTTTTCCGCTGTCATTCTGACCGTTTCCTTCCCAAGTGAAGTCACAATGATTCTGTTTTTCAGCATGGCATGTATCCATCTGAGGTGTTTATATTCCTTTCCTCTAGTGATGTGATGATGGAGTCATGTGAGGTGTTATCAAAGGCGCCTTTTATATCTATGAATGCACATAGAGCCATTTCTTTGGCCAGGTATATCTTTTCAATGCTTTCAACTAAGCATTGTAGAGCATTAATCATTGATTTGCCCGCTTGATAGGCGAACTGTTTTTTGTGAAGCGGTATGTCCAAGAGGATTTCACTTCTTATATAAGTATATAATTGTCTTCATTGTTTTCAGGAGAAAGGAGGTGAGACTGATGGGGCGATAAGACTTAAGTCCGTCTGCCGGACGTCTCCCAGTCTTTGGTATAAAAACCACTGCAGCCTCTCAATATGTGACCGAAAATAAAACTGGCCTTGAACAGCCTTTTCACTAAGGGCCAAAAGTTTGAAGGTTTTAACGGCCCATTTGATCTTCGGGTTGGTGAAGATTTTCCCTGCTAGGCTCCGGCTGGATCTGTTGGGGTTTATGACAACCCCTTCCAGCTGAGCAATCAATCAATATACTTTATTGTCATGAAGAAAGTACATTCTTGTGGACAAAGCACTAACTTATGTTATAATACTCGTCATTTAGAGAATTCAAAAGCCAGTGTGTAAAATATATAAAAGGTTTATAACCCATCATTGTAATATCTCTTCTTGTATTATTTCGATTTTATACTGCTAATTTAACTTGTTCGTGCATTGTATTTTATGTGTTCTGTACTTTATTTATGCTATTTTATTTATACTATACTATTTTATTTATACATTTATACTACTATTTTATTTATACTATTTATAATTGAGAGCTGATGCTAATAAAGATTATTATTATAAAAATGTAATGAGCTACAACTAAGTCAATTACATATAGGAGATAAATAAACAAATACAATAGTAAAACATGTAAAATATGTAAAAAAAAAATAATAGGGTTTTTTGTCATATATGCTAATTGATGTTATAATCCAAGGCAGTACAAATATAGTAAATTGAAATGAATTAAAAGGAATGAGCATAAAATTCTTCCAAGGTAGAGTAGGGTCGGCTACATAGCAAGAAGTAAACAGCAGTTCGTCTTCAACAACCTTGAAAAGTGTGTCTAGATGAGAACTCTTATGATTTCCTTCTGGTTTTCTGCATTACACCGTTCGGCTTTTTGATCAGACCGATACCGTTGGTATTTTCTTCAGATAGAACTTTCTGGAGGTGTTGGGCTGGGGCTAATTCTGTTATCCCCTCGCACATTTGCCTCCATATTCTTCTTTTGGATTTTCTGAGTTCTTTGTTGTACTCAGAAAGAGCTGTTTTGTAGTCTTCCCCGTGTCCCAGACTTATAGCTCTGTTGAAGAGTTTCCTAACTTTTTTCCTAAGTTTGGCTAACTCTTTATTCCACCAAGGCACTTCTGTGTTGACTGCCTTTTGTTTTTCTGGGCAGCTGATTTCATATGCTTTTATTATAGCATTTTGAAGTTGCTCGGAGGCTGTATCAAGTTCATCAGCTGAATCGATGGATGTATGCTGGTCCCCCAACTGCCTCTCAAGATTGTCTTTATAAGCATCCCATTCGGTCAGTTTGGGTATACTATATCCCTCGAAGCTGTTTCCAATGGCTCCAAGTCGAATCTGTGTTGATGATCCGACATCGAGGAGTCATCAGATACGTGAAAGTTGCGAATCCAAAATGGCTAAGATAAATTATTAACCGATAGTAAAAGCAACTCTAGTCGAATATATATGTATATATATTTTATATTTTAATTCAATTATTGTCACATTTTATATTTCATGTTTATATTAGTATTATTATTTATGACATTGTGTTTGTAACAAGAATTCTATTCTTAAAACAATAAACATATTATATTATTATTTATTATGAATATATCTTTTCATATAGAAATACACCACACAGACACCATCAAAATTGATGTTTTAACAAAACAAAAAGTTGAAAAACAACAATTCAAGTATCATCATGGTGAAAGAATGAGGAGGAAGAGATAGTATACAGTATCGGAAACATTTTATCTGGGGTATAGACAGAAATCTACATGAGCAACAAGGAACGCGATGATATGATAATACCACATAAACAAGAGAGACGCACTGCTGTGCATTAACTGACCACGTGGCAATGCGACACAGCGCACAGCTTGCCGAGTCGTGGTTGCGAAAACACAAGATCGTGACAATTATTACCTTTTGAAACATGCCGCCTATTTACACAACCGCAGAGAAAGTACAATAGATTCGGCTATTGTTTGGCCCAAAATGGTGGTTTGTTCGAACATTTAATAAAATAAGTCCGTACACAAAATATTTAATTTGGTTTATCTTTTCTTGTAAATATTTTTTTCCTCTCCAGTCAAAAAATAATTGTTTTTCTGTTAGAAATAAGTTTTTTGTTTTTATTGTCTTACAGAAATATCGTTTGCTTTTGTTTATGTTTGAAAATTTTCTTTTGTTTTCGCGGCCACCACGTCACCAAAGATATTTTGATCTACCTGTCGTCCGGCAGATTAAATTGAATCGATGATTCAGTTTAATTTGTTCAAATTATCTAAAGTGAAATTATCGTCAATAATTCTTCTTCATTGCACATTCTCCCGACTGCTGCTGGTATGATACTGACGTCCTGAGCTGACCGCCGGGACGCCCTGATTCTCCTATCTCTGTGTCGTGACGTAAATATCCCTTCCTCGAGCGAGTCGAGGAGAAATTGTAATGCTCTCTCAACATAAAGCAAGCTATTCTTTACGGTCTCATGAAACCACCGTACCCAAAATAAATACTTTCCGATACTGTATTTAAGAGATTAGAGAGATCCACAAAAACTCGAAAGTAGTTATAATTTCCAAATTGGGGTTGAAAAATTATTTATGTAGGCCCGTAGATGATGAATGATTAAAGTTAAAAAGACATCTTGATCAGATCGTTAATGTCGGTAAATTGTATAGCAGAGATTCAAAAATGACAGAAAATAGTATTGTAGAAAATGCGCCAGTACCAAATAATTGTAATTTTGAAAATGTGAATTTTGAAAGTGAAAAACCAGAAGTATCTTCAGATGTATTGCGTGAAATTCAGAACAGAGAAAACTGGAACCATGTATTCAAATAACACTTATCAGATCAAGACACCTTTCCCCATAATTATGAGTAGATTTCAAAGACAGACTAAAGCACATGTGCGTCTGAATTTATAAATGAGGATAATTAAGTAACACTTCCTTTTAGGAACGGAGGAGTATAATATCGGTATACATAAAAGAATATTAGTTGTATTTTATATTCACTCTGTATATAGAAAATACCCAATTGTCAACTAGTTATCAGTTTTAAAATAAAGTATTTTTACAATTCCCAATTTTAAATAAAATAAATATGAGCTTTGTTTTGTACAATTTTTTTTTATTCAGAATTATTTCAGTGTGAGCTAATGAGAGCAAAGTATATGATGGCACATTGATTGTGGAAAAAGTTTGCGAGGGCAACTTGTTCGAGAGGAATAATTTTCTGAGGGTAAATTATCTGAGAACAAATGTCATGGACCTGATTGTACAATTTTGAAAATATCACTTTTCCCAGGGGTGTAACAAGTTTGAAAGATTGGGCTCATTAGCTCTCTGCCGTCTCACTCTATTTGACCAAGAAAAAAGTTTACTTGCTTGTTTGCTTGACCAAGAACCTTATTTTGACTGCGCCGCCGCCTCGGTCTATGTAACCGAGGCTTTTTTCACATCTCATATGCCAACTTCTTGGTCTAGCATGCATTTACCAACATATACTAACCGATATGGCGGAGATGAAGAACTGCGACATTCCAACAATCATCACCAAAAAAATTTAAAAATATAAAAATTATTGATGTTTTTATTTTAAAAGCGAAAAATATTAATTCCTCACCATATCTATGAATTCTATAAAAACAATTTGAGCACATGGTAGGTTCTTTTAGGCAGCATTTACGGTATATTCGAATACATTTCAAATTCCTTGCAATGTGCGTCTGTGGGTTTGCTTCACAGTTTCATAACAATTTTTACATGGGTTTCGGTTTTTGATATCTTTTGTTTCCAATTCATGACGTACACGACGCTTTTGTTTGAGCGTTTTGTCTCAGCGCAATGCTGAGTTTCACACAGCGCCGGCTTGGTCTATAAGACCAAGATAGTTTTTCCTAAATTTTCCCGAGCTTAAAACAAATTTTGAAAAAAATGCATGTGAGCCGTTACTACACATATATTCCTTGCGCGCCAATGCCTGAATGGTATTTTTTTTACCAATTTGAAAAACTTTCCTTGTGCAAGCGTGGAAAAAAGGTTTCAACCCTACGGCAGTCAACGTGTTAATAAAATATTTTTAGCACAATTAAAACTATTATTGATCATCAAAGACTTGGTTACTATGACAATAAAACGAATCTAAACCACAAACTTACACTCCCATGCTTGTTATTTCAGAACTTCCTTCAGTATCAAAATTAATAGTTGATTTTTCACATTTTTTCTGTATTTTCCTTTTTTTTGTAGAAACCGAAAAGGACAATAATTTTGCTATTCCGAAGTACTCTAATTTATTTTAGTAAGTAAACTGTATTTTTTTCACCAAGGAAATGCCATTAAGAGTCCATTTGGATATTCTTCCAGAAAATTAGTTGTCATTTTGCAACTGTATCAAAACTTCATCACATTTAGATTTATTTTTAAGAAAATTTCATAAATAGTCGAAATGACTTTGTTTTCATAATGGGGTGGAATTTTCCTTTTTTTTCATATTTTGTTACATTATATTATGTACTAGTGTATTCAGAAGAAATTTTCATTGATATTTTTCGTAGGAATAATCAAAACAAATAATGTTGCTCATACAACATTTTTCTCTATTTCCAGTCATTTTCGAGATAAGTTTTTGAAATTTCAATATTTGAAACTTTATACGATTTGAAACATTTTTATCAATGAGGAAAACATATTCGAAAGATTCTATGGAGCTCCTTAGGATCAGAATTCCTTTTCAAAATTACATATATTCTCGTAGAATATATTGTCTGTTCAGTTCAGAGAATATTTTTTGCATCATTTGAGAGACTGTTCACATTACATTCCGATCCTGATGATCCGATAGTTTAAACTTTCAATTGTTGTACTAATAAGTTCACAATTGCAGAAAATAATCTTTCATATTTTACAGGGAGTAACTGAAATTTTCTTTTACTATTATTAGTAAAGAAAAATCGAACTTTTCTCATTCTCTTGGAATTTAATGTTTTTCTGATAAGTTTGCCATGATGAACTAAATAAATAAAAATTCATATATAAATCTGAAAGAAATATCAATGACAAAAACACTTTTTTGTATAGAATAATTTCTTCTGGTAGGTAAAATATTGTTAACAGGTATCACATTTTTCAATGTTGTTATATCTATAAGGATGACAGATATAAAAAAACAATATGTAGCTTTTCAAGTGAGAGTATAATCCTAAAAAAACTAAATATTGAAAATGAAAAAGAATCTCCATCATTACCATTATTTTATTTAAGGATTAGGGAAATGTGTAAAATTAAATGTAATATTATCCTCAAATAAATCCAGGTAATTAATATTGGTATGCAGTTTGAGTTATTGTTCATGCCATTTTGAGAATCGATTTAATTTTTCTGTATTTTTGATGGTTTAGATTTTATTGGGGTCAACAGTGTTATAACTTTTATGGACAGTTTGGGTTCCCTGTGTGAGAAGCATAAATCTTTTGTTAAACAAAATTTTTACCTTTCACGCAAAAGACGTAGGTAAACAATTTTTGAACGGAAAAATTTGTTTGTGTTGAAAGAAAACAAATTCACCTGGTGTGAACTATATACATAATTGACTATTTTATAGAACTAAAAATTTTAATGAGTGTTGTGCATATCGAACTATTTATCAATCAGTTCCATTAATACAATCACCATTTTCTTTCTCCTTCTACAATTTACAAAATCAGAAATACCAAATTTGATATACTTTCAATGAAATTATAATTGTATGCCAAATATGTTGGATTTGAGTAACAAATGATGGCTTTCTACTTCTCAATATTGAGTGAAAATGAAATTTGAAAAACTCTTTCGGATGTGGAAATCACAAATAGTCATCTGGTACAAAAGGATTCTTCAATCACATTTTGTGTTTCATTGAAGTTTTTGAATAGAGATGTCATACATTGGAAACTTTCCACAAATGAGTTCTGAAAAATGTATTAAATGGAAGCCCAAAATTTTCCTAAAACTGGTAATATATTTGCAAAATAATACATTTGTCACACTACATAAACAAATGAATTTTTAAAAGGCAACTCGTTAGTATGAGTAGTTTCCAAAATTCTTGAGAAATATACTTGACATAGATGGTTAATTATTTCAAGATTTCATGAAAAAAAAAGCTACATTCACTCCCAACACTTTAACGTAGGAATTAAAATATCAAAGATAACAAAAAAGTATAAAATGTCTCACCAAATAGTGACGTTATCTCCTGGCTTGCAGCTATCTACCAAATCATCTTCAAAAGTTACCAACATTGAATTTGGCATAGACCCAATGCTCAGTTTTTTCATCTGTTCTTGAATTTTTATTTCTTGATAGTCTCTACAGTTTTCACTGTCTAACTCACCAAAATGCACAAGATTGGTACTCGAGCATCCCTCTGGATTTTCACACTTTTTTGGTTGCTTTATTATGTATTTCCTATCATATCCAGCTTTTACCATCGAAGGCATTTTGCATTTGACACACAAATAGCTACGCTGGTATTCAAGAAGCTTTGGAGAAGTGAGTCTCATTACAGTACCTGGTTGAAAGTTAAATTGCTATTATATAAGTTGTATGAACCCTCTTTTGTGTTGTTTCAACTTAAAAATGTTGATATACAATGATTAACTCAAGACCCATTCATATAAAACTGGTAAAACAAAAAAGTTGAGGTAAACAATATATTCTCAAAATAATTTGACATTGGTTTAAGTAGTCCTAAGGTCCTCAGGTCCCTTCTTGTTTCTTAATTTTTTTCAAAAAATTTATTGAGATGAAATAAATAAATATAAATTTAAAAAAACAAATACTCATTAGGGGATTTCCAATTCATTTTAATTACTGCGTGACAATGGGGAGTGGGGCGTAATTAAATAAGCTATTTTTCGAGTAGTAATGAATTAAATTGAAGGGAGGACGCTACTGCCTGATATATTCTAACTCAAAATCTTAAATTTGAAAAAATAATTCAATACTTCATTTAAATTTACCATTTTTCTGATAAAAATTAAAATGGATATATATTCATAATTGCCGAGTCTTTGGTTCAAAATTAAAAAGGTAATAGCTTCTTCACCTTGACTCAAAAATATGTAAAAGTGATTGTTCTCCCAAAATATTTGGTTGTTTTTTAGTTGTATGAGGATTTGTGGATTAATGAAACTTTAATTTTTTTTTCTGAAATACTTTACATTTTTAGCAAATGACGATGGAGGGGGGATACAGATTGGTGTATGAAGCAACTCCAGAGCGTGGTAAATCATATTCAATGCTAGAAGGTCTCGTATTCCCATCACCTTATTATTTAGAAATTTTAGTAAATATGGTATGGTTATGGGTCACATACAAAAAAGTAAATACTGTCTTTTTTTTCAATTCACTTTTACCATTTGAGGATTTTTTTAAATCCTTCCTTTGGCAATGTTTGAGAAAAAAAACTCGGTGTAACAAAAAATAAGTGTCATCAGATTTTCAAGGTCATGCGTTACTTATTACTAACTGCAAATCAGTCAAATCATGAAGTGATTATTTATCAAAATTATAATATTAATAATCAATAAGTTCAACAACAATATTATTTAGCGTCATTTGAATAATGACCAATCACTAAAATATATATACATTTTTTACAATGAAATAAAATACTTTTTGTTCCGGGAATTGATTATAAAAAAAGTTGCAATAATTTAGACCTGAACTGTCTGCACATTAAGCAGTAGTAGTATCGCCACTACCTTGCCCTTTCTGAATTATTAATCGCCTCACTTGAGACCAGTGGTTCATTCGGCAGGATAAAAGGTATATTTGCACTTTGAATATCAAATCACTGATGTATGGTAGTGAGTTCAAAAGGAAGAGTAAAAGTCACTTTTTATTTGGCGAGTATTATGTAGTTTAATAAATTACCAACTTAAGTGAGTTCAAATTGAATTTTGGCATATTGCTGCCTACAAAATGGGCTTTCAAGTGGGCCATTACAACTAAAGTGTCATTTGTTCAAGACTAAATTGAACCACATTAGAAAGCAGACATATTCAAACTAACCTAATATTTCTTTATATTACTACCAGGCCAACTTCATTACCCAGGAGAGGAACAAGGGATGATAAAACTGTTTTCCAAGAGAACTTCCACTTTACCAACTATGGGTCCAATAGCCCAATACCAAGACTACTAAGGGAAGCTAACACATCAGGACTTAATTCAAAGTTTCTGTTATTAATTATGTACCTTTTGTATATGTGTTAGCTTCAAGTATTTCTACATGAGCCATTTTTCAACTCCATAGGGGTTTTTGAATTTATACCGTAAATACATTATTTCAACGAAGAAAGCGACAGTGGTAAAATATCGTGAGGTTGGGTCATTGGCCATTAGGTTGCACAGTATTGACTATATTAAATTGTGTTTTATAAGATTGAGAAGACATGTAAAGCTATTCAAGGCTCTTTCAAATGTCTGTAGGCGAAAATTCCATGTGAAAATAAACTCTGACGATTTTGACCTCAGAACATGAATCTGTTCAATAAAGACTATGAAGCCCCCACAAATAATTGACAAAGGAAGGGCCTTCACTAGTAACGAACTCACTTTTGAGTTAAATTCATATTGAACAAAAACTTATTGCTGCACAGTTAGGTACCCCAATGACATAACTTCAATCAACTGTCATAATGAGAGAATTGAGTTCAGTATGTAGAAAGATGAATATGAGGTGAATAAAACAATAGGTTTTAGACAATGTCGAAGATATTAGTGAATGTTGCAAAAAGATCAATGGAGTCAGAAAATCACTAATAAAGAAAGAAAGGAAACGAAAATGTAGAGGGAAGTCAAAGGAAATATAAATTTTACTATGAGAAATGAGCTATAATAGACCATTTGCAGTAATCAACAAATTATATGATAATAACGAATAGACCGGATTTTTTTTATAAAAATCATAGTAATTCCAGCCTAATAACGGTATGTGCCTAAAACGAAAATCTATCATGAGAAGATAGATAATTGTTTTGAGGAAGACGGAGAAAAAACGAGTTGCAAGTTGTAGAATTGAGTTGGCTAGTGAAAACATCGACAGTTATGGTTTAACGTTGCCTTGTATAAGTTGGTCTAAGTTGATTCAATTGTTGAAATTATTCATGAGGAATAATTTAATTTTCATTTGAAATGTTTATCATATCCAGTGGAAAATCATCCCATCGAATGCAGCTGACAAAATAAATAGCTCATCAGAATATTGTTTGTTTTATTTTTTTCTGTGGACCAGCCTCCAGAATGTACAATCATACCAGGTGTAGGATTGCAAGTTGTTTGGCCCTTGGGTTGTTGGGCAAGGTTCTTATGACTTTTTTCTGGGTCATAAAGAGATTTTGGATAGCTGGAGAGGTACGTCAGAGCATAATGCCATTCATAAGATAACTTTACGCATGCATCTAACTTTATGGATTCTAGTACTTAACAATTTATTGAGACTGTTCATATAGGCACACCAGTCTAGGTTTTGATGCATTGACCCAAAAATTGTGTGGTTTCTACATGTTCTAGATGAATGTTGTTTGAATGTATGTTCAATGGGTCGAATGATTGCTACTTGGTGTGAAATTTATTTTTGCATGATTTAAAAAGAGTTGGTTTGCCAAGAACCATATGTACAATTCCTTCAGAATCAGATTACATTCTGTTTCATTGGTTTGAATCGATTCATTTGATATTAGAAAGGAGTCATCAGCATGATAGACTGTCCCTAACAACACAGTGATGTCCTAGGTATGTCCTTTTTATGTACCGCGGTACAAGGTCATGATTGGGACATTCAGGGGATGTCCCGCAGAGGATGTCCAGAGGACATCCCATCTGGTATATCCATAGGTTGTCCCATTTATGTCCCTGGTATTTCTGATATCCATTCTCATTATAAGAATCGTCGAAACTCATCAAAATGTTGATTGAAAATTCAAAGTTGATATTTTGTTTTAAAAATGTTTGTTTTTCTTCTGGAAAATAACTATGAAGAAAATGGAAATATATATAATATAAATTCTCAAGAATTATACAAATTATACACAAATCCCAAACACAATTACATTTCGGTTTCTGTGGTTTTGTTTCGCTTTGGCACCATTATTTGAATTATTTGGTGATCTGTCAACAATGGTTAATCTCACTTTGCATAATGTGCAAGTTTCTAATTTTTCTTTGTTCGATGTAAAAAGATTAGCGGCATCCTTATTGTGTTTGACAATTTTTGTGAGCATTTGAAGTATCTTATCAGTTGTTGTGTTGTATATATCATAGTCGAAAAATTGAAGTTGAGTTTGAGGTTGATAAAACAAATATCAAAATATTGAATGTAATCTTTTGGATTGAAGACTTGATTGTTCCAATAATATGGTTATTTGATTCTGAATATTATGTTTATAGAGGTATATTCATTAATCTATTATAGGTACATATTAATATAATGGATCATAGGAGGAAGGTATCCTCAAGGCTTGAGAGAAAAAAATCACTGAGTAAATATGATATAAAAGGACTTGGAAGACAAAATGAAGAATCTTGAGAGGGTTGTAGTGGACCTACTACAAGTCGAATAATAGCTGTAAATGGTGATATTCATATAACATTACCTTCTACAAGTTCAGATAAAATATTCCTGAACTTGATCAATGTGAATCAAGTTCTGAAAATTTGTCTGATGGTTCTTCCCTTGGAGAATTGAGCCCTACATCAAGAAAAGGCCTAGTTCAAAATGATCCTGTTGAGAACTTCCACGAAAATATTGAAAATTCAAATGATAACATAAATTCAAAGTTAACTGAATGGGCCTTGAAACACAACATAACACATGCAGCAATAATACTAGAGTATTTTTATCTATTATTGTAAATCCCAAAAGAGCTATAACATGATATCTGTATTAGTATTTTTTTTCATTGTCAATTCAATTCCACCTGCAATCATATCTTTGTTACAGGATCTTCTGAAGCCATTGGCAATAAAAAACAGATTGAGGAGGCTTTGCAGAAGTTTTTTAGGAGGACCAAGGAGAGAAGCCACAGAGAAAAAGATAATGCAATGCCTGCAATAAATGCAACACCCTAAAGCCGGGATCCAAGGGCGCGTGGAGTGGCACTCCTCGCGCCAAACTTGCCAGTTCACGCGCCGTCGGATAGGGCAGGCTTGGCGATCTTCGGTCGGCGCGGTGAGTCCCGTCGTCTGTCGGTAAATGCACACGGTTCAAAGGAGCTCGGATGATGGCGCTCTACATGTGTATACCGCTCCAACGACGCGGCTAGGCGCGTGGTACTGTCAGTGCCGCCGTGGTAACTTTCACCATGGAGTGGTCAAACGAAGTGGTGTTTTATCCCTCTGAGAATTCCAGCCGATTATTTGGAACACACGGGATCCAAACCATGAAAACAGGAATTTAATTCATGATGCCTGGAAGCGAATTGAAGAGCAAATGAGTATAAAATATTCAGGAAGAACTGCAAAATTTTTACCGCCAACCCTGCCAGCGCACAACTGACTACAACCGCTGCATGTCCATGTCTGAAACCGCGATCCTACATGCATCGTGGGAACGGCCCGACACATTTCGTTGCGCCAACCTTGACACTCAACCCTCAATCCAGGATTGCCACTCCACGCGCCGGCTTAATATGTGTACAATTTTCAACTGATTCACCCAGTCTTTTTTTGTTTATTTGTCATATGCATTTATATATATAGGATGAGTTTTTGTTTGTCGTTTTTTTATCATATTTCAACACAATATGACATATTCATTTCTGAATTAAACCCGTTTTGTGTTGAGAATCTTTAGATTTCATTTTTTCCATATTTTCCATGAAATTTTTCAAATAATATGAATGAAAGAAAAGGACATTCGAGGACGTCCAGGAAATGTACCATATATCCCAGGGATGTCCCTGGGACATCCCTAGGATGTCCCTTTGATGCCCATTGTCGGGACTTGGTACATCCCTGGGAAGTACCAAAAGGACATTGATGTCCTTTTTGGTGGAAAGTAGATGTCCCTGGGACGTCATAGTAGCAAATGAAGGACGTCCCTGGGATGTACAGGGGATGTACTTGTGTTGTTAGGGGTCCTGGTAGATGGTGAACCAAGTCAGCAATGTAGAAGAGAATTGGCGGCGTGCAGACAAGAATTTTTTAATTCTAGAAAAAGACATCTTCGGGCAGGGATCGAACCCGCGTCCTCATGATTACCAGTCAAGTGCTCTCCCATCTGAGCTACGAAGACTTAGGTTTGCAACTGCGATCGGGATATCGCTTTCTAGAATTTAATATTAGTGTGTTAAGTTACGAGGTGGAAGGGAACTTACTCACTATCAAATGATCACCAAGATCTAATTTACCTTTCACCAAACGTCGTCGACAATTTGCGATTTTCAGCAGGGGTCAGATGTGGATCTCCGACAGTTGCGAACCTAACTCTTCGGTAGCTCAGTTAGGAGAGCACTTGACTGGTAATCATGAGGACGCGGGTACGATCCCTGCCCGAAGATTTAAAAATTCTTGTCTGCAATCCGCCAATTCTCTTCTACATTATATAATCACAGACACAATTTCCCTTCTTAATTTTCAAGTCAGCATGTATATTGAAAATAATATAGGTGTTAGTACGCTACCTTGAGGAACACATATTGTAAGTTCTGTTGAATTTAAATGACTGGTTTTGACCGTTCCTGTTATATTAATGTTCACATATTGTTGTCTATTAGAAATTTATCAAGTGTTCATGATGGACGCAGTCAAAAGCTCTACTAAAGTCGCAGAAAATTATCACTGGATGTTTCGTGTTCTCTAAAGTACTTTATTATAAAATACCACAGGAGCTTTACCTCCGAAAATAATCAACTCGTGCGATATCAATCAATCAAGCAATCAATATATACTTTATTGTATTCATGAAGAAATCATGGTTACAAAGCAATACAATGTAAGGATAAAAATTACAATAAAAATCAGTATAAACATATAAGGTAAAAAAATAAAACATTTTAAACGATTAGCGACAATTAATTACAAAACATTTAAGTATAATATATCACTAAAATATTGCGTCAATAAATCATGGTCACAAAGGATAAAGTTACAATAAAATTAGTATAAACATCTAAGGTAAAATTCAAACGAATAGAGACAATTAATACAAAAATTTAGGTATATAACACTAAATTATTGAGTCAATAAAAAACTCATCCAAACTATAATAGGTTCTTTCCATTAATTTATATTTTAGCTCTTTTCTGAATTTAGTTGGTGGTTCAATTTCTTTTAAGTCATTGGGAAGATGATTGTAGATTTTGCAACCATTGTAAATAAATGAGTCTTTAATGAGACTTGAGGTGGGTAGCAGAAGTTTTACATCTCTGTTTTGTCGAGTGTTGTGTGTAGAGGAGTGAGAGCCAAACTTAGTTTTATGTTTTTTTATTATTGATGCTGTTTCCAAGATATACAGGGCAATTACTGTTAATATTTTATGGGATTTGAACAACTCTTTGCAAGAATCTCGAGGTTTAGCTTTGCACAAGTATCTTAAGGCTCGTTTCTGTAGGATGAGTACACTGTTCAATAAGTAGTTGTTGCAACTTCCCAAAATGCAATGCGTGGCGGATATGTGATTAGAGGGAGTGATAAACCATCTTTGCAGCTGAGAAATTTAATTCTTGTGAAGTAAGCTTCACTGCATAACACCAGAAGAGAGTTTTTTCTCAGTGCGATCACATGATCAACAAATTTTAATTTACTATCTATGTGAAGACCCAAATATTTTGTGTTGTTTTTATTTTCAATGATTCCTGATTCTAGGTCTATGTCATCAAGCTCACATTTAAACGTAAGCAGATTTGTTTTATTGATGTTGAATGATAGTTTATTGGAGTCACACCAGTTTGTTACCTTAGTTAAATCTTCGTTGACTGCTTTGTTTAATTCGTCAGTCTTTTTGTTGTACCATGTAATAGCAGTGTCATTAGCAAATAATGTGAACTTACCTGAGATATTGATGTTAGTTATATCATTAATATACAGTAAAAATAGAACTGGTCCAAGGACTGAGCCCTGAGGAACCCCAAATTGTATCTGTCCCAATGAAGAATGTACATTAGTCTTGACAATTTGCTCTCTACCGTGTAAATATGATTCTATCCATTTGTAGGACAGACCCCTGAAACCATAGTACTGAATCTTTTGCAGCAATATTCCGTGATCAACGCAGTCAAAGGCTTTCGACAGGTCACAGAACACTGTTGCCACAGCCTCACCATCGTTGATTACAGTATATATATTGAATAAGAGATCGAAGATAGCATCATTTGAGTTTTTATTGGATTGAAATCCAAACTGGGTATCACTTAAAATTTTATGTTTAGAGAGAAAACTCAATATTCTCATTTTTACCAATTTTTCTATTAATTTCGCTAAAGTTGGAATTAGTGCTATCGGTCGATAATTAGAGGGATTATCAGTATCACCACCCTTGTGCAGTGGAATAATAATGGAAGTTTTAAGTTGGTCAGGAAATATCCCTGTTTGAAATGATTGGTTTATTAATTGTACTAAAACTGCCAGTGCTTCATTGGTAGATTTTCTATTATACGTATCGATATGCCGTCAATTCCAGAGGATTTTTTAGTTTTAATTTCAGAAATAACTAGTTTCAATTCATAAAGGTCAGTATCATGAAGTACAAATGAATCATTTATTCTGAGGTTGAATTTCATTCTTGGAATTTTTCCCTCTGAGGTTGTTAACTATTTCCCAGGTTTCTTTTGTTTGATTCTGTGCTTTGTTAATTTTATCTTTATAATAGTTTTCTTTAGCTAGTATAATTAACCTTCTATAAATAGAACGGTAATTCCTGAAATAATCATGGAAGTAAAGGTTGTCGGTAAATTTTCTTATAGAATGCAAACAGCGTAGGTTTCTTGATGATATTCTTAATCCTTTTGTGAGCCAATGCTTTTTTTGTTTTGTTTTTAGTTTACATATAGGAAAAGCATAATTGTAAACATCTAATAGACGGATATAAAAATCAGAAAATTGAACATTTGGAGCTAGGAGACTGATATTTTCCCAATTTATACTAGAACATTTTTGGAAGAACCTATCATAGTTTTTCTTACTGTATATTCTACCAAATCTACAGTCTTTTTTATTCTGATCATATATAATTTTTAAGCTGCAAAGTACCGCCTCATGATCTGAAAGTCCGGCAGGAACTACTTCACAGGAAATAGATTCTTCCGATAATGGAGCGTTTCCACACTTTATGGATGCACTATATAATAAAAGTGGATTGCTCTGATGAAATATTGTTAATTAGTGTTGAATTGGATAAATATCTACATTTGGGGTTTCCCGAACTATGAATCGAAATGAAATTGTTCAATATATTTGTTGCCTGGGCTCTGGAAAAGCTCAATGAAGATCCGCTGTTTCATCGCAGAATTTTGTTCAGTGATGAGGTCCATTTCTGGCTTAATGGATACGTTAAACAACAAAATTGCCGGATTTGGGGTGATGCGCAGCCGGAAATAATTCAAGAACAGCCGCTGCATCCAGCAAAATGTACTGTGTGGTGCGGTTTATGGCAGGCGGCATCATCGGGCCATATTTTGTCAAAAATCAGGCTGGCTGAAACATAACCGTCAATGGTATTCGATATCGCACTATGCTAACAGACTATTTATTACCCGAACTTCAAGCCCGTGATGTCGGTGATATTTGGTTCCAACAAGATGGGGCTACTCCCCATACTGCGCATGAAACCATGGATATATTGAGGAATCATTTTGGTGAGCAGCTTATTTCTCGTTTTGGATCAGTGAATTGGCCGCCTAGCTCATGTGATATCACCCCTGTTGATTATTTTCTTTGGGGTTACGTGAAGTCTCAAGTTTATGCGAACAAGCCAGCTTCGATTGATGCATTGGAAGCAAGCATTACTCGTGTTATTGGCCAGATTCCCGTCATTATGCTCGAACAAGTGATTGAAAATTGGAGTTTGCGAATGGACCATCTAGGGCGTAGACGCGGCCAACATTTGACCAAAATAATATTCAAAAAGTAAATGGTATCAATTGTTCTTTCAATTCATAATGAAGTTTTTCCCATCGCATTCCATTTTATGTGTTTTATTTCAGAATATTTTCCTGAACCTCACGATGAATCACCCGATACAAGTTTTTACATGGGCCAAACAGGCAGAACCTTCAAAAAGCGAATATTAGAACAAAGGAACTGTTTTGTGAATTGTAAAACAAATTTAACTTTTGCTTCTAACCTCTTGATATTTGCTGTGTAACTGGGCTCTATTGTCAATCTTAATGAGTTTTTGGGTACTTACATAAATATTTTTGTCTGCTGAACAGAAATTTGCTATCAAAACTTTGTGCTCTCGAATATTTGATGGCCCTTTATATATCAATAAAGGTCATTTCTCAATTAACTCGTTGACTGCCGTCTCGGTCTATATGACCGTGGCAGTTTTTCACTTCTCATATGCCAATTTCTCGGTCAAGCATGCATTTACCAACATATACTAATCGAGATGGAGCAGTTTTTGGAACCAGCAATCATTACCGAAAAAATTAAAAAATAAGAAAATTCATGTTTATATTAAAAAAAAATAGATGAGATATAAACAAAGAAAACAGTTTAAAATTAATTCCCTACCATATCTATGGATTCTATTAACCTCAAAACCATTACTTATGCTTATCAGAAACACATGTGACAAATGAAATTGATGACCCTGAAATTTCAATAAATGGCTATAATATATACAGAACTGATAGTGACAGTAGGCATACTGGTGGAGTGGTTATATATATTAGAAGAGAACTTGAAGTACTGCATTGTGAAAAAAAAATTGTTGCAAAAATGTTATTGGTTAGTCTCTGTAAAATGTATTCTTGAAAAAAAGGTATTCTTTGTAGTATGCCTCTATAGGTCTCCTAGTAGTAGTTGTGTGGAATTTCGGGACTTTTTTGAAAATTGGTGTAATAACAACATAAGTGACGTGACTTTCAATGTAATTTTAACAGGTGATTTCAATATAGATTGGCTTCTAGAAACGAGATATAGCAGTAGGTTGAAAAGCTATTGTAATGACATTGGTTACAAAAATATTATAAGGGAGTGCACCAATCCAACAAATGCTGGAGGATCTATTATCGACGTAGTACTATCAAATAATGATGAGCTTAGTTCTAGAGTCTTAAAAACACCCAGAGTAAGTAATCACTATATTATCGAAATTAATTACTTACATACTAGGCCAAAAGTTAGACCATAAATCATTGAGAGAAATAATGATTTTCATAGTATTAATAACAAATTATCAGTAATGAGTTGGAACTTCAATGTGAGGAATATCGATGATTTTCATAATAAAGTACTAGACATCTTAAATGAAGTGGCACCAAAGAAAACTGTCAAAATATTCCCCAAGTACAAAACATGGTGGAAAGATTATGTTGCAGAACAACTACTAGGGACTTGAGTTATAAATTAAAAAAACTAAAAAACAAGGTTTTATAGAAAACCAAACTAATAAAATAGAAAATAAGAAAAAAATTTATTTTATTTAAAAAAAAGTGTGGGGTCATTGGTATCAATAATTATATAGTACATTACACACCTAGGGCAGTAAAGTAAGAAATGTCTCAGATCACAGGTAATTGTTGGCCAAGGCTATACCATGCACCCCACGCTTTTTTTTTTTAAATAAAATACATTTTTTTCTTATTTTATATTTTTTTAGTTTGGTTTTTTATAAAAGGGTGTTTTTTAGGTTTTTTAAACTATTATTTATTTCCTACTTTTTAGTTTGGTTTATTTATAAAAACATGTTTTTTTAGTTTTTTTTAACCATTATTTTTATAATTTTTTTGCAAATTAAAAAATGGAATAATCTTATCAAATTAGTGTATTGTCATCGGTCCTCGATAAATCTACAAAGTTTGAATGAAATCTGACCGTTTAAAGTGGGTCAAAATCGCGCCCAAAGGAGTCGGTTACAAACAAACATACAAGTGAGTCGGTTACAAACAAACATACAAGTGAAGCTAATATAAAGCGTGTAAAAATATCTATCAGACAGAACCACAGAAAATTGGGAAGAATATAAAAGAAATCGAAATATAGCAGTAAAAATAATAAAATGGGAAAAGGAACTCTATTACGAACAAGCTATTATGCAAACTAAAGGTAATTCAAATAAATTATGGGAAACTCTGAAGGATCATCAAATACATTTGTGAAATACCAAATGCTCTGAATAATTTCTATATTGATAGCATTAGGGATGTAGTCTCAAATATCAACTCACCTAACTACCCCAATAATATATCATTACAAATCTTTAGACTCATTACTTATGATGAATAAAAAAGCATAATATTTTCAATGCCTACTAAGGGAAGCACCGATGACATTAATATGGTTTTCATAAAGAATTGCTGTGATAACATTAAAGAACCGTTGCTGAACCTCATTAATACATCACTAGAGACAAGCACATTTCCCAATGACCTAAAAATTTCAACTATCATCCCAATACCAAAAATTGCCAACCCAAACAATGCTTCTGATTTGAGGCCAGTCAATATGCTAAGCTCTATTGAAAAAATCCTCGAAAAGACAGTCTATGAACAAATAGTAGGCTTTGTAGAGGAAAATAAAATTGTTAACAATGTTCAGTCAGGTTTTTGAAGTAAATATAGCTGCGAAACAGCCTTCCAATGTGTCCTGGATGACTGGAAAAAAGTCTAGGAGAAAATCAAATGACAGGTGCGGGTTTTCTTGACCTTCAAAGGGTTTTCGAAATGTGGATCGAGATAGGTTGACAGAAAAATTAAGAAGTGTTGGTATCGAGGGTAAGGCTTTGGAATGGCTAGCTAATTATCTGGATAACAGAAAACAGAAACTAAAGTTTAACGATATATATTTTCTGAAGAAATAGAAAATGGTTATGGGGTTCCACAGGGAAGTGTTCTTGGACCTTTATTGTTCTTAATATACATTGGTGACATAGTTGAAGCAGCAGGAAACTGTAAAATGAAAGACACTTTAATTTATTTCTCTACATCAGACCCAGTGTTTTTGGTACAAACCCTCAACAATTCAGTATAACAAATACAAGAATGGTGCTGTGGAAATCTATTGAAAATTAATGGTAATAAAACTAAATTCATGCTTATTGCTAATGACAAAAATTATAATAATTATCTCAGGGTAAACATGGAAATAAAAATTGGTAATGAAATAATCGAGCGAGTAAAAAAAATCAAATACCTGGGTAATATAGTTGATTATAGACTGACTTTCAAAGAACATGCAGACTATTTAATAAAAACAATATATCTTTTAAAGTAAACTACCTATATAGATGTTTAAGATATTATATACAACACTATTACTCTTCCCCATTTCACTTACTGCTTAACTATTTTGTATTTACTGAACCAAAATCAAAAATATAGATTTAAAAAATTACAAAACCGATCAATGCGCATAATTCTCTCATGCAATAGACGTACTCCTATTACAACAATGTTGAGCAGACTAGAATGGTTATCAGTAAAATAATTTCTAGTGTACCAGGCACTCGTTTTTGTATTTAAAATAAGCAATACCAGACTACTTGAAAGATAAAGTAAACAATAATTTTGAATATCACCACTATGAAACGAGATCTAGAAGAGATTTCCATATTCCCCAGTTCCACAAAAGATTTATGCAAAACTTCATTTTTATCAAAGGCTTAAGAGCATTCAATGAGTTACCATCTGAAATAAAAAGTGCACGCTCTCTCTATTCTTTCAAAACTACTCTGAAAAAGCATTTGTTGGAGGGAAGCAATCCCAATCCCTAATTTTTTGGAAAGCAATCCCTAATGGTTTGGAAAATAATTGTAAAATCATTTTATTTCTTTCTTTCTTTATACTTACAGCATTTCAAGATTATCACGTTTTATTTTAAGGAATGTTTACCAATGCAGTATGGATATTCTTATACAGGGTATTAGTGAATAAGTGCGACAAACTTCAGGGGGTGATTCTGAATGAAAAAATAAGGACAGTTTGCTATATAACTTTTGTCCGCAAATGCTTCGTTTTCCGAGATACGGGGTGTTGAAGTTTTTCTTAAAAACCGGCTATTTATTTATTGCTCCGAAACCGGTCGAGATATGCAAATGAAATTTGGTGAGTTTTAAGAGGTAGTTATTGCGCATTTTTTGACATGCAATTAAGAATTTTATGTTCATCATTGGCGCGCATACAGGTAATGATCTCAATTTTTTTAAAGAAAAAATGGTATGCCACTGAGATATTTTAAATAAAAAATCATTTTTGAATTCCTCGTTCAATTTGTAACAAAGAATCTCTCCTGCCTTTTTTTCGTATGTGGTGCAGTTTTTATGCACAAAAATAAAACATCTTGACGCGTATTTTTCATTTCATCAATACATTATCAAAAACTATCTAATACAATAACGTTAAACCAGAACAATAACAGAAAATGACACTAATAAATAAATAGGCGCAAAGCTACAACAAATATTTAAAATGACCTCCCTCAGACGTGATACAAGATTCAACTCTTCGCCTCATTGATTGTCGTATTCGCGTAAATATTCCTGGTGTATTTCTTATTGTCTCACAGCCGGCTATAATTCGATTCCTCAGGTCTTCAACATTTTCGACAGGAGTGGAATAAACTAATGACTTAGGAAAACCCCGAATGCAAAAATCTAGATGATTTAAATCCGGAGATCGAGCAGGCCAATATTCCATACCTCTCCTACCTATCCAACGATTTGGATATACTGTATCTGAGTGATTACGTACAATAATGCTAAAATGGACTGGTGGACCATCATGCATGAACCAGAACTGTTGTCTCAGCTGTAGAGGAATTTCTTCAAGAAGATCAGGTAACTCTTCCTGTAAGATATTAAGGTAAGAGTCGCCTGTGTCGTTGTGGGCGGAAATATGGACCGATTAAATGATCATCAGGTACCCCAAGCCATACATTTACCGAGAACTGATGCTGGAAATGAGCTTCAAAGATTCCATGTGGATTTTCCTCAGCCCTGAGGTGATTGTTATGGAAATTTCGTATACACTGTCGTCCAAAATTAGCCTCGTTAGTAAACAAAACGCCATTTAAAAAATTAGGAATTTGAGCAATTTGATGAAGAATCCAATGGCAAGCCATTTGTTTCTTAAATGTACCATTTTCGCGCAAACGTTGGTGAAGATGAGCAAATATTGTGTGATGGGGTACCCTACGTCCTGGATACCACTCAGCATACAATCGTCGAGCTTGCCGACCATTTCCATTATTTCGACCATAGACAAAAGGCATGTCTGACAATTCCACATTTGTATAATTTTCCATTCTTTTCGATAAAAGAAAAATTAATTACCTATTATCATTAATGTTATACCAAACTAAAAGCTTAAAAATGAAAAAACGCTAATTTGACATTTCGTTGGAATATTCGTATTTTACAGAATGTTGACAGTAGGTAGCCTACTAGCATCGCTACTAGATAATGTATTAAAGTAATAACAAATACGCGTTAAGACGTTTTATTTTTTTGCATAAAAACGTCGCCCCATACGAAAAAAAGGCAGGAGAGATTTTTTGTCACAAATTGAACGAGGAATTGAAAAATGAAATACCTTAGTGGTGTACCATTTTTTTCTTTAAAAAAATTGAGATCATTACCCATATGCGCGCCAATGATGAACATAAAATTCTTAATTGCATGTTAAAAAATGCGCAATAACTACTCGGAAAACGAAGCATTTGTGGACAAAAGTTATAAAGCAAACTGTCATTATTTTTTCATGCAGAATCATCCCCTGAAGTTTGTTGCACTTATTCACTAACACCCTGTATAAGAATATCCATACTGCATTCCTTAAAATAAAACGTGATAATGTTGAAATGCTGCAAGTATAAAGAAATAAAATGATTTTTTTTTTGAAATATCTCAGTGGGGTCCCATATTTTTTTTTTTATTGAGATATTATTTGTTTGCGCGCCAATGATGAACATAAAATTCTTAATTGCATGTCAAAAAATGCGCAATAACTACCTCTTGCAACTCACCAAATTTCATTTGCATATCTCGACCGGTTTCAATGCAATAAGAAAATAGTCAGTATCTAAGAGAAACTCGGAAAACGAAGCATTTGCGGACAAAAGTTATATAGCAAACTGTCATTATTTTTTCATGCAGAATCACCCCCTGAAGTTTGTCGCACTTATTCACGTTTTTAACCACTATGCACAATTGTTTGTATTGTATAGTGAGCAGTGTTGCTTTTTGAACTTGTATGTACAATGTATTAGTTTTTATGACTAAATAAACGGATATATATAAAAACAATTTGAGCACATGGCAGGTTTTCACGCAGCATTCACAGTATATTCTAATCCTTTTCAAATTCCTTGCAAATTGCTATCCGTGGGTTTGTTTCACAGTTTCATAACAATGTCGGGTTTCGGTTTTTGTTTCCAATTCATGATGTACGCATGCTTTCGTTTGGGCGTTTTGTCTCAGTGCAATGCTGAGCCATTAGTACACATTAAAACTATCTTTGCCCAACATGGCTTGAATGATATTCAGAAACGAATAATAAGCTCTATTAAATAACCTGTTTCGCTTGAAAAACAGACCATTTGATTTGGGAGGTTTTTTTTTTATTATTTGTGTGTAGGAAATCCATTAAGGATAACACCTTACAGTGGGATTCCCTGACACAGGTTTACCCACTAAAACCTCCACCCTGTAAGCTCGTCAGGCTGTGGCCTCCGATGACACTTGGGCCTTCTGGCCCACAGCACTTACCTGGTACGATTTTTTTCACCATGTCGTATCCATGGTTCCCGATTAGGTGCGGCTTCGAGTTCCCTCTTAGCGACTGCATGACTGCCGTGGCTACCTTGCAGTGCTGGAGGTTCCATCTGGGTGGCCCCTATTGTTGCTGAAAAGTCCTCTTCCGATCTCGTCTCGGAGAACGCTCGGAATCATAACCTCTTCAGTGTCCTAAAAGAAACCGAGAAGGCCATGAGTTGTCCTCATTCTCTTTCGGTGTTTCGTCTCATGGTCATTTGTTCCCGCGAGTGAGTGAGGGGGAAGGAGTTGGTCCGGCCCTGTGGTGACCCCTGCACTGGGCTAAGGCTGATTACTCCGAGATTTCGCCCTGTTTCTAAGAGGCTCCGTTGCGGCACTATTTGTTTTAAGACCCCGGTGTCATACATCCGTCGCCACGGCATTCACAGCTTGGATTTAGGTCTGTTTGCCAGAGCCTCGTTAGTCAAGTCGCGGCCGCTCACATTCGAAACGAATGTCCACTCACCGTCCCATAACACGTGAAGGTGAGGTTGGACTTTAAGGAGGTTAAATTTGATCCTATCTATTATAAATCCTAATTTTTCACAAATATTATATTTTTCTGTGCTTCAAAACATATCAAATTGTGTAAAGAATGTCAGAATGTAATTAATTTTTTTATCGTGGAAAAAGAAGAAACAAAATCTTTATTGAGCCTTGAAGGGACAGACTCATGTTCAAAAACAAGTAAGAACCCCAAAAATCATTAAGATCAGAGTGGTAACCCATATACAGCATATTTACCTTGAATCTTCCATGCACATTTCCAATTTGATATTATTGAGAATTAAAATATGCAGCTGTGCCATTATTTTGGGGGCTCTCTATATCTCACTCAGTGCATAGAATGAAATCTCAACACGTTAAGCCCCGCATGGCAGTTAACTGATGCTTCACTTCAACGTATCAGGGTAATGATACACAGCAATATTTAGTTTCAGACCAGGTCGGTGCTATGTGACTACACTCTTCAATGTTAACATTATGGAATTTAAAAATGCCCGGTCCCAAGAGTACATCACAAAAATATCAATATAAAAAAAAGTTACATCAATTTTTGTGTTTAATTGCATTATTTTAGGAAATAATCATTTATTATCAGAAATTACAATCATTTATTGAATAATACAATCATCAAACTAAATATTTTTTCTTTATACCTCGGTCGAAAGTACATACTTTCTTCATTGATTTTAAAGCAGAAAGCCTTGCATTTACGCATCGGTGACATTGACAGACATCGCCCTCCGTAAACCGGAAGCAAATATTTTTCATGTACACCGAGATAGATGGGATTACACGCAAGAAAATGAGAGAGAGACGAAAAGTGGGAGCAAATATTTAAGCTTTGTGAATATCCAAAAGAGGCGCTGAAGCGAGGAGCAAAAGTTAAACATGACAAGCTGTCAGCTGGAACGTGTATTGTTTATAATTAATAATTAAAAATGTAAGTAGTAACATACTTTCGACCAGCTGTAAAAAAAAATAGTATACTACACAAGGACAGGAAAAATTTCCAGCAGCTTTATGATGCCCTGGGCAAAGCCGAGTGGCATCCATATAATGTCTATTTTTTTCAAAAATCAGCTGTCTAATTTTTTTTTGCACAAATTATATGGTACTGACATTTTTATTGACAAAATCAGGGCTTTTAAGAAAAAAAAAATCCGGTCTTAACAGTACAATTTTTTTCTCGCACAAAGCGGGCTTAACGTGTTAATAGCCCTGTAATAGTGATGGTCTTACAAAAACGTCACCTGATATTTGAAGGAATTTTCCAGCGTCATTATTTCCTGGGAAAATTATTCGTCTGACATCAGGCCAAAAGGGTAAGTTATATATACGACAGTGTACATTGTTTTTCAGTTGGGATTTTTTATGAGCTTCCTTCAGTAAAGCCATTTGAGCCATCAGAGTCGCTCTCTTCCAGGCTTCCAAACATACTTCTGGGTCATTGAGTAAGCAAACTACCAGATCTGGCTGATGCTCATATAAAACTAAAAAACTTTAAAAGAGTTTGGGTTGGAAGACAACAGTATAATTACAATTCTTACTCTATATTAATGGAAAAATGTTTGGAACTATCTTCATTCTCCAAGATTTCGAGAAGGTCAAGCTTGTGAAATGATTTCAGGTAGTCGTCACACATTGCCAAAAAAATTAATGATTCTTAAGAAATTAAATTATTTGAATTTTCTAACTAGTGTCAAAACAAATGAAGCATGACGTGACGCATGACCACCACAGACCTCATGAGGCCTGTGCCACATACCTCAAAAAGGAAGTAGATATAACATGGCCGCTCTTCCAATGATTACAAAAAATAGTCCCTTTGCCGTGGCTGACATGAGACTCTACTTCACGTTGGTGCCCCTGATTTTTAGTTGTCTGTACCTTTCTAATAAAAGGAATGAAACGAGATAAGAGATGTATTCACGATTTGACATAAAACGGTGTCAAAACTTAAGCCGTTTTTTGGCGCCCATGTATTCAAAACGTATTGTCCTGTGATTCAAATACATCCATTCTGGCGTTGAAACGATGACGTCATATATAAAACGATTCAAAACGTATTCGTAGAGTTTTGAAACCAAGTCGAATTCAGTTTCAAAACATAATTCGTTGTTTTGTGATTGTCATAATTGAAGACGTGAGTGGATGAAGATGTTATGTTCCATTTTTTTTCAGTAAAGTAAGGTCAAAATTATGTTTATTTGATTTTTTTCCATTTAAGACTAACTGAGCAACGGTGTGTCCAAGTGGTTATCGAAAATCATACAATTTCACTCACAAATGATTCATTAATGTGAAAGATGGTACATACAAGAAAACTTTCATTTATGCAAAAATAAACAGATTTTTTAGGATTGTAACATCATCACCTTTATCCACTCGAGTCTTCAATTCATAATAATAGCCCAAATAAACCTTGGTAGTGGGACATTCCACTAATAATTGTGAGAGTTTGAAATTTAAAATGAAATAGATGAACTAGGAAATTATATATTAACAATTGAGTTGGGAACCTACAATGAATTACAAGGTCAGTTTATCAAAATATTGTCTACGACTTTCACACAGAAAATTTCTTAGGTTAGGTTCGATTATTGAATCGCATTCGAAATTATGCATTCTTGCGGTTCGTGATAATAATGACGTCACATAGAATCGTATTCAAATGCAAGATTGAATACGTTTTTACGCCAGAAAACACCTTTAATTGCCTTCCAGAGTTCAGGGCAGGTTTTCCATTTTTCATTAATGTAGGAGTTTATTATTTAGAAGCACTAAACTGCTGGATATTCACAATGTCTCGTATTCAGGCTCATACATTGAAGAGTAGCAAAAAGGAAAATGGAGATTGGATGATGAATATAAATGAAAATGAATGATGGGCCAAAATTAAAGAGAGACCGACCCTGATATGGCAGTCTAATGGCGCCGCCCTATTCCATTTTGATCGCTGATATGGTATCTATTTCTTTTATGAGGCCTGTGCGCGTGACGTACGATCTCTCGAATGCCTTTGAATAGCGAGTTGAAATGATGCGCATGCGCGAAAATAGAGGCGTGATATGCTAGTTCAGAGTTAATCTGTTGTTTCACTCTCACATATCTTGTTTCAACTTTAAATCTTTTTCGAATTTGTTAAACAAAAATGTCATATCATAACCACAAAGTAGAAATACACTGAGGAGAAGGCTAGACAAGACGAACAAAATTAGACAGAGATGGAATCCTATCTCAATTTAAATGCCCCGGAAGAACTGTCGGAATAATGAGTTCGTAGAACAATAATCTTTGATAATGATGCTCTTTTTCACCTACATCAAGGTAATTTTAAATATACAACTGAAGGGGTACGGCAATACCTCCATTTTGAATGGTGACGTTTTTTATAACACAAATCGCCAACTTCACAAAATCTCAAAATTAAGCAGGAAATCAAGGAATAAATTATATTATTCTACATAAAATTTATGTTAGCAGTATTGTCGTAATTCCAAATGAAACATAATGTTGAACTGGCAACTGTGTCTATCTCGAGATAAAGGTCAGGTCAATGAAGCGGCAAACCAAACATCGGAGGAAATGGGCGGAGCTTCCTCTTTGAGTGTATAATCTCAATAATCTGTAATATGTGTCATAATCCCATGCTTGAGGTGTGTGAATTTTCTCGTTTGAATTGTTCCTATTTTATTATCAATTTCAAACTATTTTCATAAGTTTATAGTGAGTTATCTAGTAGTGTTCGTAGTTTTAAGTTTCCATTTATAGACTTTTTCAATTATGTACGCGAAAAACAGACAAATTCATAATCAATTAGGAATATATGTGTCGTTTACATGCTCATTCCAACATATGCCATTTTAGTTACCAATGTGAAGTTGGCTCCAGGGCTAGCACGATCAGTGGCGTGCTCTTCCTCTTTCAGAGTACCGTAATAACGAATACTCATGATTCTATTTCAATTTTTCTTTGACTCAATTCGGTCCTCAGAAAACCTTAGTCTTTTGAGACCTTCACAGTAGCACAGTATGTGCGCTGAGGTTTCCTCCTCCTCCTGGCAGAACCTACACGTGGTTAGGATGTATTCAATAAAGATACATTCATTCAACATATAAACGAAGACAGATGAAATTATAGTTGAAAGTTCGAAGCAACCAGTGGTAAAATTTTTAACTGTGTGCAGTAACAATGCATATGTCCATCAGAGGCGCTAGGAGTACGTTTTTGAATGTAATGAAAAAAATGGCGTTTTCAATTTCGAATTATTAAAAACATTGAATTTTTTTTAATTTCTAAGTTTGTTGCGGAGCTTTCTAGGTGGTATGTGCAAATCAAAATATTGTAAAGGGGCATATGCGTGTTCCCTATCATACAAGTAGTTTTGGAATTTGTGAAATGAAATAACTAATTGTTTACCCGTATGGTTGACTGACTATATAATCTTCAATCTTCAGACATTGACAATGGTTTTGTTTTGCTATCGGTTTTAAGTCATTTTTCTTCGAACTTAACCACGCAAACCAGGTTAACTATTGTATGACGTCACGGTAGACTTCGGTTTAACTTGTGAAGGTTGACAGATTTGGTTTTTGTTGTTGAGGGTTAACATTTTTTATTACAGCATTGATTATTATTTTGTTATCTTCTCTTTACTCATGTGTACTTCGAGTTCTTGAAAATACAATGAAAATGCATGTGGCAAATTTATTAGTACTGGAATTTATAGAAGATATTCAGATTTTTCCACATCCTTCTTTAGTGGCCATCAATTAATTGGGAATACATTTTATCAATATCTGGATTATGCAAATGCTGGAAGATGAACATAATCTGATATAATCTCTCATTCACATATACTTTGTATGAATCCATTATATATTTTTAATATAATTTTACACTGAGATAGGACTTTCATCCTCATCATTCCATATGAATAAACAAAAAACCTAACCTCCTACAGGATAACTGCTCTGTCAAACTATCTCAGTGAGCTGGTTTATGTGGTTGGTTAACTCTTACGTCATAGTTTGGAATACACTTCGAGGAATATTGACAGGTTAACTTATTGCTAACCCGGTTTGTATGGTTATGTTCGAAGAAAAATCACATAGACGGTCAATGTTTTGCCGTAGTATCGTCACAGAACACCCTAAGTTAGGGTGTTCTATGGTTCCTTTTTTAATAAAAAGAAAAAAGAAATTGTCTGACACCTGACATCTTTGACAAATATTTTTTTAATTATTGGTTTTAGAGAATAGAGATTTTATTTATATAGTAAATAGTATTACCTTACCAGTGTGTAATATAGGCACAGGCGATTGAAAAAGTGATTACTGGGTACTGACATATCAGTATGGAGGAAGAGATCAAATATCCTACACATTTTTCTGGTGTTATTTATTCAGGTTAGCATATAATGAATAGTATGAAATTATTGCAAAATCAATTTTCAGTTGTAGGTATTTTCGAGAACTACGGTTGGTATATTTTGATTTCCTTGGCAATTCTTGCCTACATATATCAAAAATCTTTAAAATCTTACATTGATCAGTACAAGAAACGAAAGGAAGAAGCTGAATATTCTGCAAAATATCATAAAAGTAAATGCTATAAAAGCGTAGGTGTTGTTGACGTGTTAAATATGATTTGTTTTAAGATCCTGATTTGCTAAGTGCAAGGGTGACAGCACAAGAGGTTCGTACCTTAGAACTCCAGAAAAAGTACCAAAAAGATGCTGAAGAACACAAGAAAAAAATGGAGGAGGCAAGTGAGATGAATTTTATGTTCAAATGAATAATACATTTGTTTTCAGAGAGAAGCTAGAAAACGAGAAGAGCTTCTAGAGAAATATGGTCATGAAGGTGGAAAAAAGTTGGGATCTTCTAATGATCAGAAGCCTGACAGTTCTTTTAAACCAGGTACTTTACAACACAATATTATAAGGCATATTTCTATTTTAATATTACTCTCCATTGTTTTGATTGGGCAGTAATATTTTGTTTATACAGGTATGAAGTTATCCACAAAATACACTGAGAAAAATGTAACTCGGCTCTGTTTCTCGTTATAATGACAATTCAGGGCTTATTCCAGTACATGATCAAATTGTGTAGGTTGAAAAGTCTAAGAAATGATAGTTAGAATGCTTTGTCATCCCGGAGGCGGGGGTGAAATCGGCTAGGAAATTTTGAAAAAATTAAAATTAACTTTCAAACGGCACTGTAGAGTTTTTCTGCTTTGCAGAATCAAATTCAGGAGGTTGGAATACATAGCACCTGGTAAATAATTTATTGAAAAAAAACAATATTCAGTTTAAATGACAGTGTAGAGTTTTCTAGTATGCAAAATCGAATTCAGGAGGTTGAAATACGTACTACCTGATATGTGAAATCATTTGTTGCTCCGTCAAAGGGCGAGTTTTGGGAATGAAAATATTGAAAAAAAAAACAAAATTCAGTTTAAACGGCAATGTAGAGTTTTCTAGTATAGAAAATCGAATTCAGGAGGTCGAAATACATACTACCTGATATATGAAATCATTTGTCGGCCCGGGGGGTTTTGGGTTAATTTAAGCGGCAATGTAGAGTTTTCTAGTATGGAAAATCGAATTCAGGATGTCGAAATACATACTACCTGATATATGAAATCATTTCATCATATTAGTATTATTATTTATGACATTGTGTTTGTAACAAGAATTCTATTCTTAAAACAATAAACATATTATATTATTATTTGCCGCCCCGTCAAAGGGTGTGTATTGGGGGGTGGAATTGTTGAAAAAAATCCAAATTCAGTTTAAACCGTATTTTTCTAGTATGCAAAATCGAATTCAGGAGGTCGAAATACATACTACCTGATATGTGAAATCATTTGTCGCCCGTGAGAGGGTGAGTTTTGGGGCTGGAAATATTGCAAAAAATCAAAATTTAGTTTAAACGGCAGTGTAGAGTTTTCTAGTATGGAAAATCGAATTCAGGAGGTCGAAATACATACTACCTGATATATGAAATCATTTGTCGCCCTGTCGGAGGGTGAGTTTTGGGGGTGGAAATATTGAAATAAATCAAATTCATTTTAAACGGCGGTGTAGAGTTTTCTAGTATGGAAAATCGAATTCAGGAGGTCAAATTACATACTACCTGTTATATGAAATCATTTGTCACTCCATTAGAGGGTGTGTATTGGGGGGGTGGAAATGTTGAAAAATATCCAAATTTAGTTTAAACGGCAGTGTAGAGTTTTCTAGTATGCAAAATCGAATTCAGGAGGTCGAAATACATACTACCTGAAATATGAAATCATTTGTCGCCCCATCAAAGGGTGTGTTTTGGGGTGAAAATTTTTGAAAAAAACAAAATTCAGTTTAAATGGCAGTAGAGTTTCTAGTAGGCAAAAATGAAATCATCTGTCGGCCCGTCGGAGGGTGACTTTTAAGGGTGGAAATTTGAAAAAAATCAAAATTCAGTTTAAACGGCAGTGATATGGCATGGCAAAAATGTGGATAGCTTAAGAACAATCATTGCCCAGGAGCTACAGGAGGTCATAACTTGGTGTAATTCGAACCATCTCTGCTTCAATATAGATAAAACTTACATCTTAACCTTCAGATTCCAATTAAACAGTATCAGTCTGAACACACATAGGGTGGAAAATAAATCTTGTTTAAAGTTTCTGGGTATACACATCGATAATAAACTTAAATTCGAAGACCACGTTATGTCAGTAAAAAAAAGATTAGCATCAGGCTGCTACGCAATTAGAGTGGTATCAAACGAACTTGGTCCAGTCATTGCTAGAAACACCTATTTCTCCCTCTCTGAATCTCACATTAGATATGGAATAGCTTTCCGGGGTTTCTGTAGCCAGCATTTATTACAATCTCTTTTTGTCCAACAGAAAAGGGCCATCAGGTACTTGTGTAGGGCTAAAGCAGGAGACCACTGTAGACCGCTGTTTATCTCCCAAAAAATTCTTACCATAATTAGTATTTTCATTTTGGAAACTGCCTGTTTGATTCATAACAAACAGTCTTCAAGCACAATTATGACTCGCACTTACGTGAGCACCCGAAGTAACAATCTTAGCCTGCCAATCCCAAAAACAACTAACAAAAAATTCAATTATATATGAAAGCAGGAAATTATATAACCATCTGCCAGAATATTTAAAAGTATTAAATAATCCTAAACACTTTAGAAAGGCAGTAAAAGACTTCCTCACGCCAAAAGCATACTATGACCTACAGGAATACTATAATGAAAATTTCGGAGATCAATAATAATAATAATCATTTTTATTCACCGTTTTTGATACACTTGGTATATATGGTAAGTCAGTTTTAAGAAAATTAATTAAAAATACAAAAAAAAAAAACGAGCACAGGTTTACCTATATATATATATATATATATATATATTAGGGTGTGCCAAAAAAAGGCGATATTTTTTTTTTTGCTCTCAGTCCAAAATATCTTAGAAGATGTCCCAACAAAGCTCCTGTTAAAAGCGGAGCTCAAAATTCCAATTCTAAGAGGTCCTCCATCGATCTTAAAGTTTTTCCGTTTAAATAACATGGGAAACATGATTTTTTATTAGTTTTTTGTGCTGCAAACTGTGATGAAATTATTTAAAAAAAAAAACGAATGAATGGACCTTGTTTATTATTAAATTTGGTACAAAAAATTCTTTTGAGTCGAATTTCTATCTTCAATATTTGATTTGTTTGAAATTTAAATTTCCGGTTTTTTGCATTTTATAGCAAAAAGTAAAAGTTCCAGTAAATTTTTTCATATCATCAATAACAACAAAGTAACAGGCTCATGTATATTTATTTTTTCAAATTTTTGCTTTTACGCACTGAAATATCGATAATTAAACAAAAAATTTGGTGCAAATTTGTTAACACATCAAACTTGCAACAAAATTAGGTGAGTAAGATATTTCGTAGTATCAAACCATAAAATTTACAGTCTGAGTCAGGCATATTTTTATAATTTTTCAACTATTTTATAAAATATATTGATAAAGGACATAAAATATCATTAAGATATCAAAAGCAAATACAATTCATAATATAATTGCAGTTATTTTTAGTTCAATAATTTTTAATATCAGCTTAAAATGTGAAAATATTTATATTTTTACACTTCAATTGATATTTTATTCACTATTTCAATATTCTGAAAATGATTTGTTCTGATTAAATTTTTTAATAAAATTAAGCTTATTGGACTATTGAAGATTTGAATTTAATTTTTTTTGAGAACTTGCTTTTAGCGCCCTCTGTACATTTATCGATTTCCGCGCCATTGATCACTTGCCGCTTGATTGATTCAATTAGTAGATTCTATTGTCTTTTGATTTAATTGGTTCGGTTTTTAGGTTGGTTTTTAGCTAGTTATTGCAACAACAGCAACGCGTGTATCTTTGATAGAAAAAAACAATGTCTGAAAAAACAAACCAACGAAACTACATCGGTTTTTTTTATCTTTGTTTTTTTATATACGTCGAACAAAATTTTTATATACGTCGAACAAAAAAGCTTGGAATTCGCGAGAGTTCCAAATTCGTTCTTTGTGAAGTTGTTAAAGTATGGCATACATTTTTGCTCCCTGTAAACAATTCACATCACTTCATTGTGAGAATCGAAAAATTGTACAGACTGGCAAAAAACGCAAGTTCACAAAGCTAGAAAAAAATCTCCTGCACAAAAATTAGTTGAGAAGAATTTCAGTGATTCTCTCGATTGCTTATTTGATATTGCTCCGCAAAATGCTTTGCAAAACTTAAGTTCTCCCCAAAAAAAAACTTTTAAGTGATAGCCGAGAAATCCGTAAAGGCAGTCAGTTGTTAACAATTTCAAGAAATGTTCAAGAGGTACAAAGTACATCATCTGTTGACCTGGAAAATTACTTGAACATTGTTCAGGTGGGGAGTTCAGAATCAAATTCAGACGCCATTGAAGCTGATATAGCAGGTATTTCAGATATTTTCTACTCACTTCTATTTTTTTTTTAATGTTTTCTCTTCTCATGAAATTTTATACACTTTTTTTTTGTACCAAATTTAATAATAAACAAGGTCCATTCATTCGTTTGCACCAATTTTTTGTTTAATTATCGATATTTCAGTTCGTAAAAGCAAAAATTTGAAAAAATAAATATACATGAGCCTGTAACTTTGTTGTTATTGATGATATGAAAGAATTGACTGGAACTTTTACTTTTTGCTAAAAAATGCAAAAAACCGGAAATTTTAATTTTAAAGCTATATAACAAATCAAATATTAAAGATAGAAATTCGACTCAATGGAATTTTTTGTACCAAATTTAATAATAAACAAGATCCATTCATTCGTTATTTTTTTAAATAATTTCATTACAGTTTGCAGGACAAAAAACTAATAAAAAATCATGTTTCCCATGTTATTTAAACGGAAAAACTTTAAGTTTGATGGAGGACCTCTTAGAATTGGAATTTTAAGCTCCGCTTTCAACAGGAGCTTTGTTGGGACATCTTCTAAGATATTTTGGACTGAGAGCCAAAAAAAAAAAATATCGTCGTTTTTTGGCACACCCTAATATATATATATATATATATATATATATACAAATACACATATATACTCACATATATAAAAGGTATGCGAGCATTTTACAACATTCACAAAATTGACCCTAATTAAAATTGGGAACACTGTGATTGAAATTATTTGTGAGATTGTCAGTTAGGAAATCTTGATAACTATAATAGCATTTCTCTAAAATAAATTGTTTAATGCAATCATGGAATATCTTATCACTTCTGATTCTTTTGACTACATTTGGTAACTTATTGAAGCAAGTAATGGCATTATAATGAGGGGATTTTTTATAATTTGACATTTGATGTTGTGGGATTCTCAAAAGATCACCATTTCTTGTATTATGACTGCGTTCTGTAGCAGTCTTCTCATTTACTTTGGGGTTTTGCCTGACAAACATAATACATTTGAGGACGAAGATAGAAGAGAATGTCAATATTTTTTTATCTATAAAAACGGGCCGACAGCTATCTCGGAAGTCCATATTAAAGATTAGCCTTATGACGCGTTTCTGCGCTAAGAAAATTCTGGAAAAATCCCTTGCCCTGCCCCAGGCCATAACATTTAAACTTAGATGAAAATAGACCATGGCATAATATATGTTGAGTAAGCCAGGTTCATCCAAACTGGATTTCAACTGCTTTATGGCATAGTATGCTTTATTCAAGTTGGCACAAATATGATCCACTTGTTTTTCCCAATTTAAATTGTCGTCTAGGTAGGTACCTAGAAATTTTATTTCTTCAGAAGCTTGAATATCATAGTTTGGGCATAGACCATTTGAAATATTTCGTCTGAAGTGAAAATTAACACTGATCGATTTTGAAGTATTTAGAATGAGCTTATTTCTTTGGCACCAGATGCTGAACTGATCAATAATGCGTTTTGATTTGCTGATGAGTTGCTCAGCGTTTTCACCCGATATAGTTATCGTAGTATCATCAGCAAACATTGTAACATAGCCTTCCATTATGTGTTGAGGAAGATCGTTGACATAGAGGAGAAACAGTAACGGTCCTAGAACAGAACCCTGTGGCACACCGAGTTTAACAGTTTTAGACTCTGATGACAATCCATTGCAGATTACGACCATATCTCTATTTGTCATATAGGATTCTAACCAATTTATCATATTTCGTGGAAACCCGAACATTGATAGTTTATTGATGAGAAATTCAGAGCACACTGTATCAAATGCTTTTGATAAGTCGAAAAATGGTGAGATCACATATTTATTACTATCAATTTCTGTGTATATAAAATTCAGGAGATTCTAGGAAGCTGTTTCTATAGATTTATGTTTCCTGAATCCATGCTGAGACGTGCATAGAAGCTTATTTGTTTCCAAATGATCTATAACTCTGAGGGCTACAACTTTTTCAAATAATTTGGATACGGAGCAGACCAAGGATATTTGCCTGTAGTTATCCATCTCGGTGGAATTACCTTTTTTATGTACAGGTATAACGAGTGCTTTTTTCAGAACTTCTGGAAAGTATCCTTGAATTAGAGATTGATTCATCAGGTAGGTTAATGGTACAATAATGGCAGGTAATATTTTCTTAATTGTGACTATTGAGAGTTCATCGAAGCCTGCCGATTTTTTATTCTTCATTTCAGATAGGGCTTTTATTATCTCATATTCAGTAATTGGATGGGATTGAAAAGGTTGAATTATAGTTACATTTTTAGTAACAGTACAGGGTAAAGACAAGTTTTGCCAGAAATTTCTGCTGCATTTGAAAAGTATTCAGCAAATAGTTCTGACACTCCATCTGGGTCTGTTTTTAACCCACCATTTTGTTCAAGGGATATTGATTTTTTCAAGTTATTTTTGTTTCTTCCTAGTTCTTCATTAATAATCTTCCATGTCTCTCTAGTTTTGTTTTCTGACTGGTTTATTTTAGAATTAAAATTTTTTTTTTTTACAACTTTACATTTTGTTTGTGCTCTCGCAATCTTGAATTATACTGGTCAATCAAGTGAGTTTCAGCTTTTTGGGAGTTAGAGAGAAGCCAGAACATTTCCTTCAATTTTTTACCTTTATCGATGATACGAGTTATCCAACTTTTATGGTTGGATTTCATGTAGGTCTGCTTCTTTGGACAGGATACATCCAAGCACCAAAGCAGTATGTTTTAAAAATAATTAAACGAGTCCAATCCTCATAAATTAACCGATTTTGCAATTCAGCAATATTGTCATCACATAAACTACGTCTCATGTTAGATGATATTGTATTTTTTTATTCTCTGAAATATTTTTTTCTTGGTATACCAGGATGTGAGCCAAGTGATCAGCTATATTTGGTTGCACTATATAGCTCTCAAATTTTGATTGGGAGGGCTGGTCACCATGTAATCAATGCATGTTGAACTAGTGTGTGCATTTTTATATGTGAATATTCTGGTTGCACCTTGAGGATTTTTGCTCATCTGGTACGAATTGAAAATATCAGACAGCAGTTTGGTATTTAAATCCGATTTGTGACAGTTTATATTAAAATCCCCACAAAGAACAGTGAAGTCCTACTGTGTTACTATTTTATTGATTCTAAGTAAGTTGTATAGTTGTGTAGTGATAACCCGTAGGTTTTGTAATCTAATTCATTGTTTTCCCTTTTTAACCTAACTTTATTTTATTGTAACATTATTTTATGATATTTATTTCTACATTTGAACTATATTTTTACACTTTACATTATAAACTCACATATTATAGAGCTCGTCCAGTATTGAAATGACCACTTTGGCCTTCCCCTACCTAACAACCAATTTTTCTCGAAGATACCCGAACTATTGCCTAACTGTGGCTATTAATAGAAATTCCATAGGCGTACCAAATTATTTTGTATAGGCGATTCACGAGTAAACTATTGCAAAGTTGAATAAATAACTGCACTACCTATTTATTAATCAAACAAACCTAACCTTTCAAACGCTGCATGCCAAGACACTGGTGAAGATTCGCCGTAGCACAGCAAATCGTGTCCACTCGTGTTTTCCCCCTCTCTACCTACGGTCGTTTCAATACTGGACGAGCTATACTTATTTACATCTAACTTTTATATATATATATGACACTATGATCTTACCACAAGTTATTACTCTCATTGCTTTGTCAATAAGGCGAATTTCTTGGACAATGAAGCGCAGTTTTGATTGATTGGTTGAGTTTTCTAGTATAAAAAATCGAATTCGGGAGGTTGAAATACATACTACCTGATTTGTGAAATCATTTGTCCCCCGTCGAGAGTGAGTTTTGGTGGTGGAAATATGGAAAAACATCAAAATTCAGTTTAATCTGAATATTGATTGTTCTCCAATATTTTCACTTCACATATTCGGTTTTAACTGAATTTTGTTTTATTTCAATATTTCCACCCCCACACAATCTCCGACGGGGCGACAAATACTGGAAAAACTCCTATATTATTCCCATTCACAGTATCGTCTTGACCTCCACAGAGAGCAGACGTATTTTTTAAATTCAGTGAAAAAGTCGAAGTGTAAAAAAGTGCACAACATGTCCGAAAATGAAGAACCAATGGAAGGAATCTCCGATTGGGAAATACAGGGAAGAAGTAAAAAAAGGCAATTATCCAGAGAGGATGTCCGCAAAATAATAATTGGTGAATCTCCACAACAAGGCCCTCACAGCCCACCTCTGATAAAAACAAACAACATAAATGAAAGTTCCAACACCAACAAAAACGCTAACGCCAACAATAATAATAATAAAAACCAACCAACAAATCCCGACAGACAAAGAATACCCACAAAAAACTTTTCCCACAAAAACGCTAATTACTCTGCGGGACATAGTAAATCAGACCTACAATCATCTGTTCTACATAAATGTAAATCAATCCAACATGAACAGGCCAGAAATGGCAGAAATTTGGGAAAATGAGAAACCTAATTCTAAAGATGTTGTCCTTCAAACCAAAAAAGGATTTCTCCAAAAGTTATCATAAAAAATCATCTTGATAATTTGAAAAGGAAAAATCTTATAACGGGATTCTCCGAAACAGCCCCCCAAACAAAACCAAATACCCAATCAATCAACCAACCATCATATGCAGCAGTCATTTCGGGAGTCGAACAGTTTTTCAATGATGAGACTATCAGCAATCACCTATCATCAATCGGCATAGAACACCGATATTGCCGGAGAATCATTTCTAGGGTAGCAAACACACCTTCGTCCTATATCAGAGTTATCACAGTCTCATTGACAGCCTATGAAAAAATGCTAAATGAGGGCATCTTTTTCAAAAACAGACATTACGCCGTATATACAAGCAACCCCCCTACACCCACACCAATCCCTTGCAAGAAGTGCCTACAATTCACTCATACCGCGGACAACTGCAACGAAGTCATAAAATGTACCAAGTGTGGCCAACAAATAAATGTAACACAAACTTACCACCCAGATGCTTAGCTTGTAATGCAGAGGACCATCAGGCATGGTCATTTAAATGCCCAAAACGACCTACAAAACCTATAGAGGGAATACCCAACGCAATGATCAAACCATTGAATAAAATGTAACGAGAAATCAACGAATCAATCAGAGCCAACACCAAAATCCACTCTCCAACAACACTGCACGATCAAATTATCAACACCTATATTAGAAAACTCAATAAACAAAAAAACCAAAATAGAGCTGAAATCATCCAAAAACTAAAAATGAGATTCATAAAAGAGTACAATGTAGATACGTGCTTAGTATTTCCTGGTCAAAATAGAGCTTATATATTTATTTTCGATCTGGATAGTCCAAACTCAACTTCACCAACAGAATCTACCCAAGGAGATATTGTACCGGTCAACATTCATGATCCTTAAAATACTTTATGCCAACATCAATAGCTACATTCCAAAAAAGCATCTAATATGTAACTACATGGAAAAAAATGACATCAACTGTGGTATATTTGTTGAAACAAAAACAAAAAATGATTGCAAAATTGAATACCGAAAATGGGATGTCATACAAAAAACAGGAAACGTAGTGAACCAAAATGTAAGAGGGGGAAGCATAGTGAAGGCCAATCCACTTCTGAAAATGAAAAAATCTAATTCACCACAGATAAATAATCCACTTAACGAAGTAACGCACTTCACCATACCATTTCAGAAGATAAACTCCACATATTTCTGGTGTACTTTCATCCCACCTCAATAATAGAAAACACTCTGTTTACAAAAGCTGCCACATATAAGTATGCAATTATTATTGGAGATTTCAATATTAATAGAGGGAAGAACAAACAAATTAAAGATTTCCTGGACAACTCCACATTCGAGAAAGCAGATACCCCGCCAACCTTCATCATGCCTAATAACCCGGATTCTACTCCAGACCTAATCCTCTACACCAGTAACATAAAGAACAACATAACACAAATAACCACTCATCCTGATCTGGGATCCGACCATCTTGCTATAGACATTTCGATAGACTTGGAAAGAACAGTAACTGAAGATGAAATACTTAAGGTAAACATCAATAAATGCAATATGGAAAAAGTCAATTATTCCTTAGCGAACTTCACAAATCTCAACCCAACAATCAACAAAGATATAATAAAAAATTTCAACCAGGTGTTAAGCGACTCTGTTCTGGAAAACTCTCCAACAACCAAAGTAAAACCATATCTTCATGAACTACCACCATTCATCATTGCTTTAATTAAAAAAAAGAGAAAAATGTACCGCGAATATAGACATAATCCCAACCAAGATTTCAAAACGCATCTAAATAGTTGCAATAAAAACATTCAAAGACTAATATACCAGTTCAGAGAGAGTAAGTGGATTGAGACATGTGATGAAATCAACCATATGCATGGAAAAAACTATTGGCACCAGATCAAGAAAATCAGCAAATATAAAACAAAAGCTAAAACCCCTCATCTTGTGAAAAATGGAGAAACATACACTACTGACTCAGAAATAGCAGACATTTTTGTGGACCACTTCTCAAGAGCATTCGAAGAAGATGAAGACCCCCAATTCGATGAAAATTTCTACCAGACAGTTGAGGAGTGGTATTTTCGATATTTTGAAAACGAACCTCAGATGGACGAAATTAATATCAACGAAGAAGAATATTTTGAAATAGTTAGCCAGGCAATAACAGTGCACCGGGAATTGGTAATATCACAAAAGAAATAATAAGGAAATTGGAATATGATATACACCTATACATTATTAAAATGTACGAGTATTGTATAAATACACAATATTTTCTACCGGAATGGAAACAAGGAAGAATAATAACAATTCTAAAACCACATACAGACCAGAGTCAACCGAAAAACTATAGACCAATCACTCTACTGCCAGTGTTGGGCAAAAACCTCGAAAAACTAATGAAATCACTTATGGAAGAGAAAATAGGAAATGAATTTCCAACTCACCAATATGGATTTCGCCACAAGTGCGGAACAACTCACCCTATATCAGTTCTGATCTCAAACATACAGACTAGCAAACTCTCAGGATATCACAGTGCTGCAATTTTTTTGGATATCAATAAGGCTTTTGACAGTGTTTGGCACAAAGGAATTCTTACAAACTGTATACCTTAGACTGCCCCAAATATATGATACATCTAGTAAAAGATTACCTACTAAGACGGTCCCTCCAAGTGAAAGTAAATCACCAGACATCTGCCTTCTTTCACCCAAAACAAGGTCTCCCGCAGGGCTCACCCCTGTCCCCATTTTTGTATAACATCTACTGTTGCGACCTATTCATCCAGAACAATCCAGACCCCCCAGAACATCTCACCTCATCCTACGGAATGCAATTTGCATAATTAGCCACAACAAAACGCGGGAGAAAGCAGTAAGTAAGTTACAAGACTCGATTGAAGACACTATGAATGGTGTGACAAATGGAGGCTGAAGCCAAACCCCAAAAATCTCAACTGATAATCTTCAACCACAAAATAACAGATGATTCGCCTACGGTAACTGTAAACAATCATACAGTAAGAAGTAGCACTATAGTTAAGTACTTAGGAGTTCACATAGACCCAAAAATGAACTTTAATCATCATACTCAGCTGATGAAAAAAAAGTGCATTACAAGAGCTAAACATTTCCGGTCCCTTACCTATAAGAACAGAGGAATCAGCAGTAAAACAGCTGCACACATCTATAAAACCATATGCCGTCCAATCCTGGAATATGCTCACCCAATATACCTCAACGTCAGAAATCCACCTCTGAAGAACTTGGAAGTTGCGGAAAGATCCAGCCTGCGAACAATCACCAAAATGTGACACCCGCAAAACCCCCTACATTTTCCTCCAAACAATCTCCTTTACCAACGCACTAATGTACAACCAATCGTCGAGAGACTGAGAAAATTATCCCAGAAGTTTGCCAACAATCAAAACAATATTCAAACCCAATCCATTAGTAGAGCCCCGACAGTGAACCCAAGATTCAAGTTTCCAGCAAACACCTTGATGGAATGAACACTTTAGCAGAAAGGCCTGGAAATTAACAAATCTCTAATTTTTTTTTTTTTATATATATATATATATATATATATGTATATATATATAGATATGGGAAACTTTTTTATTATTAATATTACGAAAAAAAGTTATTCTTCATAAAAAGTTCTGCATGGCCAAGATGCAACCATCAGATATCAAATTCTATCAATCTTATATGGGGTATGTCAAAAAAATTGATTTTACTCAAGAGTAAAGTAACTTTATATTTCACAATGTCGAAAATTGATTTGTTGAAAATATAAACAGGATGTTCATAAAATCAGATGTGGAATCATCTGCAAAAATTGTTATTTCGAAAAGTTGTTCGGAATTGAAAATCACGTTCAAATATGCAGTTGCATTAATTTATAGTATTTTTTTTTTTATTTCTCGAAACATCTCTACAATAACAACGAAAATTTAACTGTAATTATTGTACATGTAATCTGGGATGCTCTGATAAGGAATGTCAGACAAAAAAATGTTTGACAGTGACATTCAAAACATCAGTTGTATTTAGCGAAATTTGGTAGAAATGCCAGCAACATTAAAAGTACTGAAGATAAAATTGAAATTGTGTTAATTGTGGGTGAGAATTATAAAACTTATAGGGAAACTGCAGAAATTTTTAATAACCGACACCCAGAGAAAAATCTTCACTATGTCACAGTAAGGAAATTATTAACAAAATTTAAGACTTCTGCAGATGTAAAAAATAAATTTAGCAACAAACGCCAACAACGGATTGCCAATGATGACATGGAATTTGAAGTAATGATTTCAGCAATCGAACATCCTAAAATAACCTTGCGAGAAAGGGCAGCTTCGATGCAAAATCCTTTTAACAAAGATACAATTTCAAAAATTTAAAAAAAGAACAAGTTTCATCCATACAAGCCCCGATTTATTCATACGTTAAGACCAGGAGATCATGATAGACGATTTGAATTCTGTTGTAATATCCAAGGAGTTAGAAGATAACCCATTTATGGCAAGACATATTCTTTTTTCGGATGAATCAACATTTACATCAAATGGTCAGTCTCTAGCCAAAACTGCCGTTGGTGGAGTGATACTGATCCAAATTTTACCATCAAAACTCGGGATAAGTATGCATTCAAAACAAATGTGTGGTGTGGAATTTACCGAAATAAAATAATTGGACCTTTTTTTTTTCATGAATCTTTGAATGGGGACCGTTATTTGCTCTTTTTAGAGAATTAATTAGACGATTTTCTTGATTAGGTTCCCCTCCTTCAACGTCAACAAACATGGTTCCAACAGGATGGTGCCCCATGCCACAGTAGGTTAGATATAAGACAATGCCTTGAAAATCGTTTTAATAGAAGAGTTATTCATCGGTTTGCTGAAATTTTTTGGCCGCCTCAGTCTCTCGATTTGACGCCACTCGATTTTTTCTTGTGGGATTACCTAAAGGAAAAGGTGTATCTTCAAAGGCCATTTACAGATGTTGCTCATTTGGAAAGAGTCATTACAGAATGCGTTCAGAGTATAACTCCGGCTATGGTTAGAAGGGTATTGAAAAATTTTCGTGATAGAACAATTACCTGTATTGAAAGAGAAGGCGGATATGTTGAGGCGTTAGTGAATTGAGGGAGCTTATAATGTTCGTTGAATTATTACTACAAAATGCATCCCTGAAATGTTACAAGACAGACATTAACTAATTAACAGGTTATCAACTGTTCAATGTTCAATATATTTTTAATAAATTTTGTTTTGTGAAAATTTGATTATTAATTTCTAAACGGAACGGAAAGGTTAACATGTTTGTAATAAATAAAAATGATAAATGTTCGGTATTGATAATTTGAGAAAAATTTGTAATAAAAGAATTTTTCAATTAGAAGGATGTAATTGCATATTAAAACATAGTTTACTTCCGAACAACTTTTCATAATAACAATTTTCGATATTGTAAATATAAAGTTACTTTACTCTTGAGTAAAATTTTTTTACATACCTCTAAAATTAATTTTGGTTGATCTTGGTTTTCCATGCAGAACTTTTTATGAAAAATAACTTTTTTTCGTAAAATTAATAATAAAAAAGTTTCTCATATGTAGCCAACTTAAGCAGACTCACTGTATATATATATATATATATATATATATATATATATATATTTGCATATACAAAATTATGTAACTATCACTGAATTACGAATGTATAACAGGCTGAAGGACTCCGGTCAGTAGCCTATTGGGTAACCAATAAAGTACTTTTATTATTATTATTATTTATTCCCATTCATAAATCCGACCCAAAGAATATTGTTTCAAACTATAGAGGTATCTGCAAACAATCTGATATACCTAAATTACTAGATAAATTAATTTCGGTACAAATATCATGGGCTTTCAAACACATCATAAGATCCGAACAAAGTGGTTTCTGTCAAGGTCGCTCAACATTGACAAATCTCCTAACCTACCAACACAAAATTCTAGAAGCCTTTGAAAAACGACAAGTTGATAGTATTTATACAGATTTCTCGAAGGCCTTCGACCAAGTAAACCATGCTATTCTTCTGGCTAAGTTAGGTTCACTTGGGATGGGAAAAAACTGCCTCAAGTGGACTGAAAGCTTTCTGTCTGGCCGTAGCCAGTGTGTACGCATAAACAACTATTTATCAAATGCCATATCCGTTACATCAGGGGCCCCGCAAGGGTCCCATTGCGGCCCTATTCTCTTCAACTTATTTGTGAATGATATTTAGGATGTAATAGTTAATTCGGACATCCTAAGTTTTGCTGATGATGTGAAATTGTTTATGAATGTAAGTTGTTTTCATGATTGTCTACTCCTCCAGGCCGACCTGGATAGATTCAGTGAGTGGGCATCAATAAATAAGTTAATGTTAAATGTTACAAAATGTTTTTCGATAACTTTTGCTCGAATAAAATCCCCAGTTGTTTTTTATTACAACCTCGGAGCAAAACCATTAAGCAAAGTGAATGAAATAAGGGATTTAGGCATACTCCTTGACACTAAATTGTCTTCTAAAAGTCACTACAACAAGCTAAGAAATAACGGAATGAAAAACCTGGGATTCATTTTCAGGAATAGTCATCATTTCTCAGTTGAAACATTTAAATTGCTCTTACATATCACTAGTCCGTCCAAGTCTTGAATACTCATCAGTGGTGTGGTCACCCAGCTATTCATGTGATACTAAACTGATTGAGTCAGTACATAAAAAGTTTCTGAGACAGTGCGCATTTAAAATGGGTATGTCCGTGTGGACTTCCACATTGACTACGCATTCATTGAACAGTCATTAGTCATCCATTCTCTGGAAATTCTTAGAACTTTTTTTGATTTCTGTTTCTTATTCAAAATTGTCAATGGTCTGATCGACTGAAATTACATTCTGACACAGTTGAGGTTCAACACACACTTTAGAACTCGAGATCGGAAATTGTTTTCAATTCAATTTTATCCTAACAACTACACCTATCATAGTCCCTTAGCAAGACTACCTCTGAATTTTAATGATATTCATGGTTCTATTGACCTATTTGACATTACGCTTACCCAATTCAAGAATAGATTGAGATCCGTATTAGAAATGCAAAATATATAATAATTTAAGGAAATGTATTTAAAATTTTTAGGGAATTCTATATAATATAATATATTTAATGAAACTTAGACCTAGTTATATTTATCATTGTACTTACGTAAAATGGTTTATCCGTATAAATAAATAAATAAAATGATTTCACATATCAGGTAGTATGTATTTTAACCTCCTAAATTCGATTTTCCATACTAGAAAACTCTACACGCCGTTTAAACTGAATATTGATTTTTTTCAACATTTCCAGCCCCAATACACACTCTCTGACGGGGCGACAAATGATTTCATATATCAGGTAGTATGTATTTCAACCTCCAAAATTCTAGAAAACTCTACCCTGCCGTTTAAACCAAATTTTGATTTTTTTCAACATTTCCAGCCTTAATACGCACCCTCCGAAGGGGCGACAAATGATTTCGTATATCAGCTAGTATGTATTTCGACTTCCTGAATTCGATTCTGCATACTTGAAAACTCTACACTGCGGTTTAGAATTTTGATTTATTTCTACATTTCCACCCCCAAAACTCACCCTCCGACGAGGCGACAAATGACTTCATATATAGGTGCTATGTATTCCAACCTCCAGAATTTGATTCTGCAAAAGAAAAAACTCTACAGTGCAGATGAATGTAATTTAAATTTTTTCAACATTTCCACTTCGATTACACCCCCGCCCCCGGGGTGACAATGCATTCTAAATATTATTTGTTACACTTTTCAACCAACAGAATTTGATCATGTGCTGGAATAAGCCCCACATTGTCATTATAACGAGAAACAGATCCGAGTTACATTTTTCTCAGTTTCTTGTGTGGTTGTGGATAACTTCACACCCGTTTTGTTTATTGGGCTCCACCATCTAGACGCAATCAATTTGCTGTATCTGTGCTCCATCTATGGGTAAATATCCGATAGTTGAACTTGTACGCCTAGAGACTTGCCGTCTGGTAGATTGTAGGTGGGTCGATATGGCTCTTCAACCTCTCCTTACCTCGACCTATAAGGTCTTTTGTACATTACCCTTCATCTATCCAAGACACGGGATTCCGAGACTCCTTGCGAAGCATATCAGTTTCCTGGGAGCTAAGTCTGAGGGCGTTAATGGAACTGCTTTGAGGAACGTAAGCCTTTTGTAAAACAGCGCATGGCAATTGCAAAGCAGTTTCAGCGAAGTTCTTGCAGTAACGGCACAGTTCACTGTCTGATCTATCGATTTTTTTAGGACGTCGTGTGAGCAGTCCTGTCACCAATTTCAAGTCTTTCTTGTCCAACTTGAGAAGCTGTTTAGCTTTCTTTGGTGATGGGCTCAGAAGCCTTTTCGCTTGTCTTTGCCCTGGAACTTTATCCCAGTAGGTTTTAATTTGGTCAGCTTCCCAGCACCGAAACTCTTCCTCGATGTGGGCTTTGGAAAGGCCACAGAAGGGTTCTGGGCCAGAAAATTGAGTGTTTGCCACTTCCTTGGCAATGCTGTCTGCTTCTTCATTGCCATTGGTTCCCTTGTGACCTGACACCCACATCAGTCCCATTCCCATTCATATTATATCTGAATGATCTGGAAGTGATTTGAATGATTTTCTTTGCTAAAAAGAACCATTTAAGAGTGTCGTCGTGTATTGACTCATTCTTGTTCAGAAGAAATATATATATATATATATATATATATATATATATATATATATATATATAAGTACTACCAAGCAGCAAGTAGTAGAGTCCAACAAATGAAAAATTACATGTTGGACACATACAGATTTGCTATTTGTAATGTCTGTCCTACTATGTAGTATTTTACAGTATTCAGCAGTTGCAACTGCATTGTAGCTTTAAATTGTTTATGGTTTCATTTCAAACGTTTTTGCAGAAAAATAAACTAATGTAATTCTTAAGGGACAATACAGTATACTATTGACTTAGTATTTGAAATCAAAATCGATGATAACCTGTTTGAGACTTTTGTTCATAGATACATACATTCTGCCTTGAATTTGTTGGTGAAATATTCAAATTTGTTTTTATAACCCAACAATATACATAACATGATATCTAACAACTCAATTATTTGCAATCTCTGAAAATGAAGCCAAAAAGTCCCTTACCACCATTTATTCATCTTTTTTTTTTCATTTCATTTGTGTTATTTGTGCATATCTTGATTATAAACTGGGTGGGTTTCATTAGATAATTGAAAAACAAAATAAATTCTTTAAAGTTTGCCTCTCTCTATTTTTAAGAGATTACGCTATAAGTGAAATTGATCAACATGATTGGCAGCACTTTTATCTTCAAGTGACAAATTTTCATCTCCTTCCAAGCTTGTTATTACATTTTCACTTTTGGTAAACAAATTTGAATGGGATGGAATCATCATGCAATTCGATAAAAACGGTATGGATGTTGACAAACATTGTATAAGTGTTTGGGCAGGAAAGTGAAGTTTCCATTTAGAGTAGTAAGGTGTTCTGAGCTCAAGCTTATAAAAGTTTGGTACAACCTTGGCGATACCTGCCTGCTTGATATTATAATAATTGTACATATGATGGTAAATTCCAAATTTTCCTCACCAGAAAATTTCAATGGTACAAATGTTGCTATTGAATTTTATCATAATGTTTTTTTTAATCATTTCTAACTCTTTTAATATATTTTTCTGGCGACCTCGTATTAACGAGTCTGTTTCATCTACACGAAATCGATCGTTAATGACCCCTATTAACGTTCAATTACTCTATTAATGCATAATTGTGATATATGCAGCCAAACATACACCGAAATCGACCATTAATAACCTATTAATGGCCGATTTCTCTATTTAAATGCATCATTGTGATATAGGCAACTAAACATACACGAATTCAAATACTATTCAATTGTCAAATCATTCGCATTGTCAAATGTATGTATTTTAAAATCCAAATATAAGTTTCCTCCTAGTTGAAGCAAGTGGATATCAAAAATTTCACGTTGACCCCAGGAACGAGGTCAATGGAATTTTTTTGTAATTAACTCATATTAAAATGGCGATTAATGATCACGAACATTAATGCGCTTGCTTCGATGTCACGAAAATATATCGATCATTAATCGCCACCATTAATACACTAGTTGATTAAATGACTATTTCACTTTAGCAATGACATTTTTTTCCATTCAGAATACAACCCTTTGATGGGCAGTGGCAGTTCATCGAATTATAGGCCCCCGAGAAGAAGTGCCTGCAGTAGAGGAGGATGTGGATAAAAAAAATTATGCCGAATTTTCCTGAATTTACTAATAAAAATTATTCTTACATTACATCGGGGAACGGGACATTACATGTGTAATATATAATGAAAGAAATAAATTTTCAATTTTTACAATAAACCTTGTCTTTTGAGATCCTCATAAGTTTTCCTGTTGACAACATTTCCTTGTGAATCTTCATATTCTTCCTCAGTTTCAGGTTGCCAACGTTCACCTTGTTTCTGAACTTTTAGCTTTTCCCATACTAAAAAAAAACATTTCCATTAATTTATTTCCAAATTCAGTCTTCATCAATATAGTCTGGGAACTTTTTACTGAAGGTCAGAGAACTTTATAATTATATTTTTTTATAGTTATCATACACTGTGGAAAATTCACTAAAGACTTGTGAATAATCTATCAATTCACTTGAGATACTTCTTCACAACATTTTCATGTTCCAAGAATTGTTATAACAATATTCCATTTTACATTTTCAGTTCGTCAGTTCCTATAATGTATACAGTGTTCTGTATTTTGACCCTTGCAAGTTATAAAAATGTTTATGGAACCTAAAAATATATGTGAAATGCACAAATTACAGATGCGACATCTATAATTTGCCGAGTGAAACTCAAACCTAGTGCTGTGGAGTTCAGAGGCAGGAAATTTCGTGCAAAATTGATAGGTCACCAATAGGTGTCAGTATAGGCCAATCCACAACAACAAAAGCCAAGCTTCTAGTGCGTCCAGAGTAACGCAAACAAATAACAAAAGGAAGGCACAAGTTCTCTGAGAGGTTTGATTCAAATTCGAGGAAGTCCACAAGCCGCCTGATGATTGGGAAACAATGAAACAGCTGTAGGCGGATGGTGGCTTCCTCGGAATTGAAACAAAACTCTCTTTCTTTTGTTATTTGTTTGCATTACTCTGAACGAAAAAGAAGCTTGGCTTTTGGTGTTGTGGATTGGCCACATCCCTACTCCAAAAACAAGTTATCCTTGGTGCTATGTGCCTGGTTGTAAGAATTCAACAAGAAAAACATTATTTTTTTGCGTGCGTGTGAAAAGGAAAAAAGTGGTTTTGTGTTGCTTGTTGCAAGTATATACCAATAAAAACACAATTCTTTTGCTGCGAGGATTATTTCACTTTGAAGGAAGATATGGAAAACTACATACAGTATTCATTAAAAGAAAAGCTCTCTTTTCCTAAAGATACATGTTGGGTTACAAAAGATGCACAATGGTCTCACTCGAGTGAGACAGCTCCACTTTTCAAACAATGGTTTAAAATTGTAAGTTAAACAAATATGCAGGGTTTTCAAAAAAATCAAAAATCATGATTTTTATTAAAAAAAAAACATGTTTTTTTAATTTTGAATAATGATTGATGTTTTGGTCTATTTTCAGTACCTATGTATCTTTACATGCAAACGCAAACAACAACAAATAGCATTTTCCTGTTTTGACATATCTTGTATTGGTTTATTCTTGTCAGAACTTGCGAAATCGCTTCGCGCCGTAATTTCCCTGTAAAAATCCTGTCGAATCTTGTTTGCACCAATCACATCACAAAATAAAATAAAACGGACATGAACTCGTGAGCTGATTCATTAGACAAATTTCATTGAGACTGTGAGTGTGTCTGTGCCCAAGTAAAGTAAAGTAACCCAAGTTGATTAAAAATTAAAATTTCTACATTTGGACTCCTTCACTCCAATTTACAAAATAAATAAAGTAACCCAAGTTAATTAAAAATTAAAATTCCTACATTTAGACTCGTTCACTCCAATTTACGAAATAAATTAGGAGTAGAGAAAGCGGGAAAATTAGTATTTCTGTACAAATACTATAATGAAAATTAACGTATTTTTTTTTAAATATCTATTATTTTTTTCAATATTAAGAAAATAGTTTTATTTGCAGTTTGTATCAGTTTAATTTGTATTTTGACTATATTTTGTGAAATAAATAAATGTTATTTCTGATATCACATTTTTTATTTTATTCATTGAATAAAATAAAAAAATCATTGATTTAAATAAAAAAATCACTTGATTAAACTAATCGATTTAAATCGCGATTTAAATCGCGATTTAAATCAAATGATTGAAATCAGGCGAACCCTGCAAATATGTGATGTGGATTTAAACAATAAGGTAAATTTGAAGAAAAAAATGAATTTATTAGACATTTTATACTTACATGCCAAAGCGTCCTCAATCTGTGTCACATTTGCAAAATGAGCTGTATTTGGAATTCCTAGACATCTCATGCCGTGGGCATGCCTCCATTCAGCAAAATGTCTCTGGAAGGCTTTTGGTCCTTTATAAACATAATTTCCACAGATTTCACAATTGTAACTGATGTTCAAGCCATGTAGCTTATATAACCAATATGGGATTGGCTGAAATTATTAAATTCAAATCAATGGATAACAAAACATACTTTTTGGCGGGTAATATTTCTTAAATGTAAATGAATCAATATCAGAATCAGTTTATTCATCACAGAAATATACATTTGAATTCAATCAATACCAAATACCTATGTACATTTATAGGACTAGTCAATCAATATACAAGAGTTAGAGCGGAAAGCTAAAGTCTTATACAGTATCTGTCTATCATAGTGAAAAACAAAGTATATATTTCGCACTCCAGGAATTCGATGTTTTATAGTGGAAAAAGTGTCTTTTAAAACCGGATTTTCGGACCAGTTATAGTATAAAGTGCAATCCATCTATAACAGTTGAAGTTATTAACAATAAAATGATCCTCATACCTTAAAATTACCAAACAAGTGCAACATTCCTAAAAGCTTTTTATAAAGCAAAAGTTTTTAGTCCCATGCAAAAAAGGGAAGCTAACCTTGCCAAAGATAAACAATGTTCTGATGCCTCGTCATTTTATGGATTGAAGGACAGGACCGGCTCCAAACTATTTCAAAATGATGTGCTCTAAATGCAAAGTTGCAGAAACAAAAGAAGATATTCTAGCAACTTGTGATAAATGTGGTTGTAAACTATGTCAAACTTGTGCAAAGCTCTCAAGTACAGAACATAGAGCTGCAATACTAAAATCTGCAAGAGTCTTAATATTTTTATGTCTGAACTGCCGTTCATCAAGCCCTCTACCTGATACAGATAAAATAAAAGAACTACAGAACAAAATCAAATCACTCAATAAAAAAATCAGTGGGATTTCAATAGAACTTAATAAAATTGCTTCACTGGTGACTAACCCAGTATGTAATCAGGATTTGATTAAGGAAAGCTCACAATATCTGAGAGATAAAATACAAGATTTGAAAAATGAAATGAAAAATGAAATTGAACAAACAAAACTTCAAATTGTAGATCTCAAAGACTCGAACAAAGATTTAAAAGATTATTAAAGGAACAACCGAAAAAAAAAGAAATTGAATTTTCCAAATATAAAGGAATCACAGTCAACAATGAAAACCATCACACCAAAAACAAAACCTAATAGTGAATCACAAGTTTCAAAGGAAAGAGAAATATCCCAATCTGTTTCCACAATTGATGACAAAAATGACAATGCATATGACAACTTTGTAGAAGCAAAGAAAAGGCATAGAAGGAATAAAAATATTGGTACTAATTCCGTAAGTGAAGCAGAAGAACAAGGTTTTGAAGGAAGAGATAATATGCTATCTTCAAATAAAAACAAAAAAAATATGGCTCTTCATATCACGTATAAAGGACTCTGTAAGTGTAACAGAAGATACTGTCAAAAAATACATATATAAAAAAACAGGAACACATGCTGAGGAAACTTCTGCAAAAAAACTTGAAACATTTCATAAAACTAAAGACAACAACTGCTTTCTAGTTGGGGTAAATCCATCTCTGAAAGACACAGTATACAAGGAGAATTTTTGGCCAAGAGGTGTCGCCTTTTCTAGGGTCAACTTTAATAAAGGACAACATTTCCTGGATAATCCTTGTCAAAATCATAATGAGGGTACGGAAGACAACTCCTTCAATACACGAAGCTCAAATTTTTTAGAATCACCAATGAATCACTGACCCATACCACCGAAACCAAACAGTCAAAAGATTACCCGGATCACAATCACAACCCATCTAAACCTCATGGTCGTTCGGAACTCGGTCAGAAGGAAGAATCTATCGCTGTTCTTCATTTAAACATACAGTGCATTAGAAACAAAATACTGGACATAGAGAGATTTTCCATGCAAAAAAAGTCTTTGAAAATCATATGTATTACAGAACATTGGTTAAGTACAAGTGAAAATTCTTGTTATAATATTGATGGATTTGAGATGGTGAGTTGTTACTGTCGCACTGTTCATAAAAATGGAGGCGCATTAAATCAAATTAAATCTTTCTGTTGAGAAAATTTGTGAATTGTCAGCATGTTATATAAGAAATATAAACTTATTCGTAATTACAATTTATAGATCACCTGAAACAAACAATATTGAACAATTTTTAAAAATATTATCAAAAGCACTTGAATATGTCGAATTCTACAATAAGAATACTACAAAAAAAGTCCTTTGTGCTGGAACTTCAATGTAATTTCTTAGACAATAGAGATAACAGGAAAGACAAAATTAAACAAATATTCCTAACTTTTGGTATGAAACAGGTTGTTTATGAGAATACCAGAGTACAAAACAATGGTAGTTGCCTGGACAATGATTTTGTCAACTTCGAATATTCTACGATATCCACTCTAGAACTAGGTTTGTCTGATCATAATGGCCAATTATTAAGTTTCTCCAAGGATTTCCAACTCACTGTACATCCTACTAGCAATAAAAGTTACACTCAGGATAAAATTGACACGTTTCTAAATTATTTAAGTAAGGAAAATTGAGTGGAAGTATACGATTCCACATTCTTATATTATCACGATATATCTTTTTCAGTACCCCCTAGTAATTAGAAATATAAAACAAAGAATTGGGTCACAGATGAAGTAATAACAGCTAAAAATAATCTTCTTTTTCTTCATACATTCTCTAAACAACATCCAACTATAGAAAATAAAAAAATTTACACAGATTTCAAAAAAACATACAATCAAATCTTAATATTTGCCAAAAAAGCTTACAATGACAAATCATTATAAGAATCAGAAGATTATAATAAAAAGGTATGGCAAATTATAAATCGTGAAACAGGTAGGAAAAAAAAGATAGTTCAGCCTACTGACTTGTCAGTAGATGACCTAAATGATCATTTTGTAAGTAATGCGACAAGAGCTGTTCTAGAATTGGACAAAACTGATATTAGTGCCGAATCCTTATTGAATAATCTGAAAAGGAATTTCATCAATTCTTTGTTTTTCATACCAACTACACCTGATGATATCAGAGTACTCATTATGGGACTTAAGAATAAAAATACTGAAGACATATATGGAATATCTACATTTGTTTTGAAAAAATGTGTGAATTTTGTAATGGATCCATTATGTAATATAATGAACAGTTGTCTAGAACAAGGCAATTTTCCTTCAGAATTAAAAATTGCAAAGGTACTACCCGCTTATAAAAAAGGAGATTCATCTATAATAAATAATTTTAGACAAATATCCATACTGCCAGTATTTTCTAAAATCTTGGAGAAAAAAATATATAATGACTTAACATCCTATCTAGATACTCACAGTATGCTTGTAGCAGAACAATATGGCTTTAGGAAAGGAGTCTCGACTGCCAATGCCATAATGTCTCTTACCAAATTTATTGAAGAAAGTTTTGAGAAAAACAAACACTGTCTGGGTATCTTCACTGATCTTACATGTGCCTTCGATTCAATCAATCATACAACTTTGTTAAAAAAAATGAGCTATTATGGCATTCGTGGAACCTGTCAACAAATGTTCACTTCGTATTTGACCAACCGAACACAGCGAGTGGAGTGCCAAAATAATAAAAGTCAATTCCTACAAATTGAAAGGGGAGTACCTCAAGGTTCAATTTTGGGACCTCTGCTGTTCCTCATTTATATTAATGACCTACCCCATAATATGGCTGCACAAAACAGATTATCTGTACTATTCGCAGATGACGCTACATTTACAATCAGTATAGAAAGGGATGAAGATCTCAAAATAGCCCAGGATGATGTCAGACAACAAGCACATACATGGTTCACCAGCAATGATTTCATACTGAATGAGAGCAAAACTGTATGCCTAAATTTTGATTGTAGGCCAAATAATTCTGCTAATCACGAAGCAATGTATGGAAATGTAAAATTTCTAGGTGTACAAATTGACAGTCACCTCCAGTGGTCACAACATGTGAATTTTTTGTGCATAAAACTCTCCAGGGCTGTTTTTGCTATTAAAAAAGTTCGAGACCTTGTAAATCAAACAGCAGCGCTAACTACTTATTATTCTCTATTTCATTCTAACCTTCAGTATGCTACTTTATCTTGGAGTAATGCAGCTCAAACACACATAGTTAAACTACTAATTTTACAAAAGTCTGCCTTAAGATGTATTACAAAGTCAAATTGGAAGTCTAGTTGTAGACCTTTATTTCCGGCTCTAGGAATAATGACTGTTTATGCCTTAATTATATACCACAAATTATTATATATTAAAAATAATATTGAATGCTATGAAACTCATGAAAAGATACATGATTATGATACAAGGTACAAAAACAGAATAGTTGAACCAAAACAAGGCTTCAAAAAACTGCCAAAATTGATACGGGACTCTATAACAGCTTACCATCTCAATTTCGAGATCTACCTCCAAAAAAATTCAAATCCAAAATGAAATATATCTTATCTAGAAACTGTATTTACAACTTCCAAGAATTTACTCAGTTGATCGCTGAAAATCGGCATTTGTTCATGGATAATCACAGTGATTGAATAAAATTTCACATTTTTATTGTTACATTATATATTCATACATTTAACTATATTTCATTCATCTTACATTTTATATATCCATATTTTAGTCATCCCTTAAAAGTTTTTATCTTGTAAGTATGAAGATCATATATGATCATATATGTTTGTATTCCTCAATATTCCATATCACAATTATTGTCAACCTCGATTATATCCCATCACTACAAATTATTTTATTCATCTATAGTATTTAGGTTAAGGTTTGGACATGTCTATAAAATGTAAATTTTCTTGAGACAAATAAAAATGTATGTATGTATGTATCAGACTGTAAAATTTATTCAATTTTTTTAATTTTGAAAAATCTTTTGAAAATTGGGGATCTAGTTGATAGAAGCTATTTCACCAAATATACTGGGAGGACATGAAAATACTGTGGTATTAGAAGAGCGAGCCTTTTGTAATTTCAGTTGCAGATTTGGGATAACGATTGTTGCAACCAAGTGAGAACTTTTACACATATAAATACCATAAAATTCCAGAAGAAAAATGAAAATTGCCATGAAAATGTTAAATTTATCTAGTAGATTGTTCAATAATAGGAACAAAAATCTCAGGACACACCTTTTAATTATTTACAGATACATCCATTAGTGTTCACAATTTCTTAACATTTTTGTTTTGTGTAAAAATTTTGAATGGATACTTGATGAAAATAAATAATCAGAGTAAACAAAAAACACTGAATTATATCATTACCACTGAATTGGGTTTGCAAAACCACTTCATATATTTTACTATGTGTTTTCTTCGTATGGTGAAGTGAATGCAAAGAATGCTTTCAGGGAACTGAATGCAAAAACTATGGAACAACTTTGAAAGAGTTAATCAGAATAAGCCTTTTCTCCTACCACTCAAAAGCTTAATTTAGAGCACCTTTGATATTTTACACACAAAATCATTCTGAATATGTTTATTGGAGTATTTTTTTGGAACTACATATAAGAAATTTTCTCATCATTCCCCTGTATGTTGCCAGAAGTGCCAATTTAAATATTCATGTACTTGCGTCGGAAAAGAACGTGCGTGGTACCTAAAAAATTAAGTTTCAACCAAGCATAAGGTGAACAACATAAGATTTTCGAACATTTAAGAATATAAATCCTAGAAGAATTATGAAACTTGTCATAGAACTCATGAACATTAGATATCAAGTTGATTAACAGAAAAAAAACAAATAGAAAAAAAAAGATGTTTTTTCTTCTACTCATTGGTTGAAAAGTTTGAATAGTGTGCATGATGTCATACTTATGCCTAATAAAAAATTCATAAAAAGAAATAACAATAATCAAGCTTCTATCACTTGCACCGACGATTCTCGAAAGAATCCAAAATCACATTCTCAGACAATTCTAAGTAATGACCTAATATGTTTAACGAATGAATCTCCGACGCGGCGAATATCACACATGAGGAATCCTTCCCCTCGTAATAAATCAGATCGTAAGTGTCGCATACACCTCAAAGGAAAGTATTAAGCCGACTGAACATAAAATCTTTTAATCTGTCATCAAAGGGGCGGTTTTTTGAAGCCTTCTTATGCAGCTAGGAGGTTAAAAATTAACGGGATTACATAAAATCAAGAATAAAATTAATGACCCATTACTTTAATAGTATAGCGGCTTTTTAACTCAAAAGGGAGAAGGGAGTAGACGATATATATAAAGTTGAATCTGAAAAGAGGAGAAATAATCAGACAGTCTTCAGATATACTTGAATCCAGATCCGCGAGCACCGAAGTTTACAATTTTGAAAGAGCTCTTACCTGTACCTTTATTTTCAATGTTGAAATAAGTGAAGTAACGTATACAAGTAACTCAAGTTAGTACATAATGTAACGAAAACGGATGCATCATTAATCTCTATCTCAGTGCGAAATAATCTAAATTTTCATGCAGTAAACAATCATGTCAAGTCAGTCTACAAATATGGGAATAACAGTTTTATTATCCATCTATTAGTGCTACCCCATAATTCACGCATATTCCCTACGCCAAGTTCATAACAGCTATCCGCATTCCGGGGAAATGTAACTAGAGAAATTCAAGGCACGAAAGTAAATAATATAAACGGGATAAACCGTCTTCATGAAAGCCGAGAGTAATATAAAAATGTCTACGCGATTAATTTCTAAACTATGTGCAAGTGATTCCTTGAGTATTGAGTAAGTACATTGTATAGTTATGTTTGGAAAGTTGACACTCCTAGTCCATTATTCATAAATATATTTGTTGTTATCTTATACAGGGGTATGCATTGTACCTTTGTCATGACCTTCACCACCACTTCACTCGAAATAATAATAATTTATATATTAATAGAGCAAATCACAAAAACACCATGAACTCTTTGATTTTCAAAGGTTTCGATCAGTTCAATAAATTACCAAATCTAATTAAAAGTAGCCCATCTCTGAACATTTTCAAAAATGAACTAAAGAAATTTGTTTCAAATGCACAAATATGATATTTATTATTTAAACCAACTTTTTAATGTATTTTATTTAATGTTTGTTATATATTTTATTGTATATTTTTTCAATATGTACCACATATCTCTTACTTCAACTTTTTTTTTTAGCTGATTTGTATATTAGGATATCCTATTTAAAATAAAGATCTATCTATCTTTGTCGAACGTATAAAGGATAAGAATACAGAGTAAGAATAATACTAATGAATACCTTTTTGAAGACCAAACTTGACAGACTATCATCCTCTATAATCTTATTGTTGGTAATAATATATTATTTTATTTTGATTGACTTTCGTTTGTAAAATTATGTCTATATTTAGTAATTCGTTTGATTATAACCATTCTTCATTACTGCATCCAGTGCATTGTTTCTTGTGAATTCGAAAAGTAGCAAGGTCTGTAAATTTTAATTACAAATGAACAACCCACCCTCAACAATCTATCAGGGAAGTGAAGAAGGCTAACGCCGCTCTTAGTACTTCTTCTACGTTAATCGAAGTTTTCTTTGATTAACAACTCTCTGTGCGATTAAGATCTTCCTTTCATAACACATTCGGGGTAATTATTAAAACCAAAAGCCAGCTACCACATTTGGGGTGTCGGCTTGGTGTATTAATAAACAACGCCCGTATGTAGAGCAGCCGCGACATTGATATATCAAATAACATTGGTCTTAATCATCTACGGTCATCTCAAAACTATGCAACAGTGAACTGTTCTTTAACAATATTCAATTCGATTAGATATTGAGCAACTGAGACATTATATATTTTCATTTACAAAACAGAATGAAACTGGAATAATTAATAATTTGAAAAATACTTCCAACACCATAGGCTAAGCCCATTTGAATTTAATAAACACCTCACTGGAACTAGGAGTGTTTCCAGATGCATTGAAGCCCATCACTGTAATACCTAAAATGAGAGGTAGAATCTTCAGTAAAAATATATAATGGGTTTTCGCAACTCTAGGGAGATAGATATATACTTCATTGTCAAAGAAAAAACATGTTCTAAACGGTTAATAGAGGTTCTACTGTACTTGTATCTCTCAACTTAAACTTCTATACTGTAATATAATTGGGATTTATCCTGTTTAGACAATAAACATTTTTTTTTATTTTAAACTCTGTGCTGATTCAGATTGGAGTAGAATTCTAGAATTAGAAAATTGCTTTGACAAATTTCATATCCTAGTTATGAAAAACTTCAACAATGCGTTTCCAATTAGAAAACAACAAAAACTTGGCTAACCAAAAGACCTTGCACCTAATCAGAAAACACCTACCCGGCAAAAATCTAGATTTCATTAATTATTTCAACAAATATAGAAACACTTGCCAACAAGTTATAAAAAGGCCAAAAACTTATATTACTGAAACAGAATAGCTCAGTCTGATAATAACCAAAAGGAAACATGGGCCATGATTTAAGAGGACAACGTAAACCTGATCCAGTAAAAACAAACTTGAGTTCAGATGATATGAACTCATATTACTGCTCAATAGCGGATAAACTGTTTGAAAAAATCACTGTCAGAAATGATCCATTGGTATACCTAGAGGGACTGCCCCTGCATGAATCTTTCTTCCTCAAACCCACTGACATCAATGAAATGAAACAAGTCTTTACAGCAATTAAAAATAAATCATTTTCCGGGAGGGACGATATATCCCTTAAAATTATTGAAAAATTGCCTGACAGTGCTTTAAAAACGTTGGCAGACACAATAAATATCTTATCTCTAGGATAATTTCCAAAATTGACACAATCATACTGTAACGAACCTAGGCCGGACCTGTCGCCTCACGTGTTGCCATCGACAGCGATGAGATCATCCCCGGAGATATTCGAGAACCATCCAGTCGCTCTGCCGCGAAAAACAACGGTCAATATTGGAAACAATTGGAACATGCTAGTCGCCAACCGTCCGAATTCGAAACATCGAGAATGCTGTATCGGAGATAAATAGACAGCCCTCAAGAGGGAGTACACAGTCTGAACGAGCCCATACGATCGAGCTATACAGTGGCGGCGTAATATAAATTAAGTTGTAGATTTAGGTGTGAAATAAATAATTGAAACCAAGTTAAGTTTATTTACGTTACAATTGGTGTCGGAAGTGAGATTTTGAAAATAAACAAGTGATCGTGGAGTGGATAGTCAGAAAAATAAATTGATAGACCTTTTTGTACGCCCAAAATAGACAGTGGCCCGGTTTTCGCGAAGTGGACAATTGTGCGTGGGAATATAAACTGATACACTGTTCGCGTGAAACAGAAAATAGACAGTGGCCCGGTTTTCGCGAAGTAGACAATTGTGCGTGGGAATATAAACTGATACACTCTTCGCGTGAAACAGACAATAGACTGGTGGCCCGTGAAAAAGAATTCGCGAAGTGAATTTTTAACAAACTGATAAACTTTTCGTGTGAAACAGACTGATACCTCGTCAAAGACAAAATGTGTTCAAGAAAAGTGCGTCTTGCGGATTTGAAGGTAGCGGAATTGAAACAGGAATTGGAGGAAAGGGAACTGGAAACAACGGGTAAAAAGCAAGTACTCCAGGAAAGACTTGCAGAAGGACTTATACAAGAAGGTGAGGACCCCGAAACATTTTTATTCGAAGTTCCCGGAGGTGATTTAAGTTTGGTAATGAATAAACTCGAAGAAACTACTAAATCCGTGAAAGAAGAACTGCAACAAAATTCGAGGACTTTGGAAGAAAATGCTAGAAATCTGGAAGAGAAGCTTCAAGAAAATTCTATAAATCTGGAAGAGAAGCTTCAAGAAAATTCTAGAAATCTGGAAGAGAAGCTTCTAGAAAATTCAAGAAGCTTGGAAGAAAATGCTAGAAATCTGGAAGAGAAGCTTCAAGAAAATTCTAGAAATCTGAAGAAAAGCTTCTAGAAAATTGCAAGAAGCTAGGAAGAAAATGCTAGAAATCTGAAGAGAAGCTTGAAGAAAATTCTAGAAATCTGGAAGAGAAGTTCCTGGAAAACACAGAAGGCCTAAAAAAAGAATTGTGTGGTGTGGCTAATTTTCTAGAAGAAAGGATGGGACCCGTTGAGACAGAGATAGATAAAATTAGGGAGCAAATGAACACGGAGGTAGATAAAATCAAAGATGGGGTCGAGGCAGAAATGGACAAAATGAAGGAAACGATCAGTAAGCTGGAAAAACGAATTAATAGGGCGCCCTCCACAGAGATGGTTAACGAAAATGCAATGCTGGACTTGAGTTTGAACTTGGATAAAGTTCAAGAGGGTATAAAAGATGTCAAGTTCATTTCAGAAATAGGGAAGCTTTCCATGAAGCCGCCTCAGTTCGACGGAAAAACTCCATGGGCAAATTACCGCCGGCAGTTTGAAGCAGCGGCCAAAGCAAACGGATGGAATGCAGGGGAAAGAGCTGTAGCACTGACACTTGCATTACGTGGAGAAGCGACAAATATTCTACAAACTCTCGCCGCCCAAGAACAGGAGGACTATGATCAGCTGATTAAACATCTAGAATTACGATATGGCCACGCCCATTTGGAACACGTATACCACTCCCAGCTGAAAAATCGCTGCCAAAAATCGGGCGAATCCTTACAAGAATTCGAAACTGACATTGCACGCTTGGTTCGTCTCGCATATCCAGCCACACCAGAAAATGTAATGGAGCGACTAGCGGTTCAAGCATTCCTGGATGGACTCCGTGACCAAGAAACCAGACAAGCGTTGACAGTAGCCGTCCAACACATCTCGTAGACGCACTGGCACGCGCTTTGGAATTCGAGGCAGCAAACAATCTTGCAAAGCCAGAGTAAAGTCCGAATGATTGAGGAAGACTCACAGGAGCCTGCTAATTTGGAAGCTGCCATAAGGAAAGTGATTAAGGAAGTGTTCCCTGAGAAAAGACAGATAAGATGCTGGAATTGTGGAAAAATTGGACATGTGCGGAGCAAATGTCCAACATTCGAAAACACGACTCCGATGCAGGAAAACTAAAGAAGGTCGACGAGAAGGGGCAATCGTCGGCCTGTGTCCAGCAAGCCCTGGTTAACAACGCATATGTCGCTATCCTGCAACGACAGAACAGAGGTGTTTCGTAGACGGTCTCATCAATAACGAGCCTTGCACCATGCTGCTAGATACAGGTGCGACTAGGACAATTCTCGGACCTTCCTTGCCAGAACACCGGAACGAATTGAACCGACAACTTGGAAGCTACGCACGCAACAGGGGAGCCAGCTACTGTATATGGCGAGCTACCGATTGAAATAATTTTGGGCAGCACTAAAGTGAAACATCAGGCACTTGTAGCGGACATCGAAGACGATGCAATCATCGGAATGGACATCATGAATTCCAGAGGGTTTGAATTGGATTTCAAAGACGGCGTCCTACGTGTCAACGGAGAAGAGCTGGTACTTCATGGGAGAAGTGAAGAGTTGATCCGTGTGCTGTTGGCTGAAGATGTAAGCGACCTGAGAGGGCTGAAACCATTCTGAAGGCTCGCCTGGACGGGAGTACGAGCAGTGGAAACGTGGTGATGTTCGAGCCCAAACTTCATGATGAGAAAATTGGACGAGGGATTGCACTAGGGAAGACCTTGTTGCGTGCTGACAAATTTGTGCCCGTAAGGGTCATGAATGTCAATTATTTTCCAGTGACCTTGAAGAAAGGAACAATATTGGGGCACTGCTCGTCAGTTTCCTCAGTGATCCGAGTGTAAGAGGACGATTAGCCAACCCAACAACTTGCCCACAGAACTAGAAAAATTAGTTGCCATCTCTTCCAAAGATATAAAACCAGCTCAACAGCCCAAACTAAGAGATTTAGTTAAGAAGTACCAGGACATCTTCGATACCGGACAAGGAAAAGGAGGTCGAACTAATGTGGTCCAGCACAAGATTGATACTGGGGGTGCCCGACCGATCCGGCAATCAGCAAGAAGACTTCCTCTTGCCAAGAAGGAAGAGGCTGACAAAATAGTCAGCGATATGGGAAAAGAAGGAGTTATCGAACCATCTGACAGTCCCTGGTCCTCTCCAGTCGTACTGGTGAAGAAAAAGGATGGATCGACACGCTTTTGTGTAGACTATCGCCAACTTAATAATGTCACGAAGAAGGACAGTTACCCTCTCCCAAGAATAGATGACACCCTAGACACGTTGGCTGGTTCCACGATTTTCTCGACCCTTGATCTGAAGAGTGGATATTGGCAAGTAGAACTGGCTCAGGAAGATCGAGAAAAGACTGCTTTTACCATCGGCTCAGGATTGTGGCAGTTCACCGTTATGCCATTCAGGCTCTGTAATGCTCCCGCCACATTCGAAAGATTGATGGAAACAGTACTGAAGGGACTCTCATGGAACACGTGTCTAGTGTATCTCGACGACATAATTGTGGTCGGCAGATCGTTTGAGGACCACGTGAAAAACTTGGGAGGAAGTATTCCTGCGACTGAGGAACTCCGGATTGAAGCTGAGCCCTAAGAAATGCCATCTGTTCCAAAAGAAGTACGATACCTCGGCCACGTTGTCTCTGGGGAAGGAGTAGCAGTGGATGACCAGAAGATCAAAGCTGTTAAGGATTGGCCCATCCCAAAAGACATTCACCAACTTCGAAGTTTCCTTGGTTTATGCACATACTATCGCCGAACGATTCGCCAACATCGCTAAACCACTGACCAAGCTCACGGAAGGCCAAACAAAGTTCCAGTGGTCCGAAGAATGTCAAGACTCATTCAGGAAGCTGAAAGGAGCTTTGATCAACGCACCTATACTGAGCTATCCCCTACCCAAAGGGAAATTCATTTTGGATACGGACGCCAGCAACGTGGGACTTGGAGCTGTCCTATCTCAGATCCAGGAGGGACAGGAGAAGGTCATTGGTTATTTCAGCAAGACGCTTAGCAAACCAGAGCGCAATTACTGTGTCACCAGGCGAGAGCTGTTAGCTGTTGTAAAGGGAGTGGAACACTTCTACAAGTACGTGTATGGAAGAAGATTCCTGTTGAGAACTGACCATGCAGCTCTCAAATGGCTCTTACAGTTCAAAAATCCTGAGGGTCAAGTAGCACGTTGATCGAGAGATCCAAGAATTCGATTTCGAGATCGAACATCGAGCCGGAACTAGCCATAAGAATGCAGATGCCTTGTCGCGAAGACCATGTCCAGATGATTGCCTCACATTGCCGACGAGCAGAAGAGAAAGAAGCAACACTTTTAGAACCGCGGTAATGGATGACAACTGGAATGACAACAAGATCCAGAAAGACCAAGAGAGAGACCCGACCTTGGCTTAGCGTCAGCTGGAAGAAGGGCAATCGAAGGCCATCATGGCAGGAAGTCGCAGGTTACTCGCCGGCTGTTAAGTCCTATTGGGCACAATGGAACTCTCTTTATTCTGGACAATGGGATCCTGAAACGGGTGTTGAGGCCGACATTGGTGGGGAAGACAGACGCCAAATAATTGTTCCCAGGAACAGAAGAGAGGAAGTGCTGCGGAAATCCATGATGGGGTGGGCAGAAAGTGCGCTGTATGCGCTGCTAGCAATGGACCTCGAAGAAGACCCTGCGAAAGTGAGGCAACGGTTTTACTGGACCAATTGTCAAGCTGACGTCCAGGACTGGTGCAGAAAGTGCGCTGTATGCGCTGCTAGCAATGGACCTCGAATACGACCCAAGGCCCCGATGCGTCAGTACAACGTAGGCAGCCCGTTCGAGAGAATCGCCATTGACATCGCCGGCCCGTTTCCCGTATCCGACCACGGGAATAAATACATCCTTGTGGCAATGGACTACTTCAGTAAGTGGGCGGAAGCCTATGCCCTGCCCAACCAGGAAGCCATCACCGTCGCCGACGTCTTGGTGAAAGAGTGGATATGTCGATTCGGTATTCCAATGGAGATGCACTCGGATCAAGGCAGAAATTTCGAATCCAACCTTTCCAAGAAATATGTCTACTGCTGAACATCCGCAAGACAAGAACCACGGCCCTACATCCGCAGTCCGATGGAATGGTGGAACGGATGAACAGGACGATCAACCGCCACTTGTCCAAGGTTGTCTCTGACCATCAAAGAGACTGGGACCAGTATCTTCATTTGTTCCTGATGGCCTATCGATCCGCAGTACACGAGTCAACCGGTCAAACTCCTGCTAGTATTATAATGGGCCGAGAACTGCGACTGCCTTGTGACCTGAAGTTTGGGATACCGCCAGGACAAGACACTGCGGGAGAGGACTACGTCAGCAAACTTCGGCAGAGAATGGACGACATCCACGAACGAGTCCGGTTGAACATCCAGAGTGCCAGCGATAAAATGAAGAAGACCTATGACATCAAGGCCGACGCTGGAGGATTTAAGGTTGATGACCTGGTTTGGCTGTACAACCCCAAACGTCGTCGTGGACTATCACCAAAGTTGCGGAACTCGTGGGAAGGCCCGTATAAAATCGTGAAAAGGATAAACGACCTTGTGTACCGAATCCATAAGCCACCCGAGGGAAACCAAGGGTCGTCCATTTCAACAGGTTGGCCCCTACGCTGGAAACCATGACCAAGTTCGCACCCTCAAGCCACGGAGGATGATATGACGTTCGAGAAGTTTATGTCCTTGTATTCAAACGGGCAGAAAGTTCTACATGGGGTTACTAGAGAGGAGTCACGAGACATTTTCGAGGTGCCTGCGGACTACGACCCTAGCGCACGGTGTGGCAGAAGATCGTCAAATGTCCAGGGGCATCGCCGTAGTGTTCTCCAAGAAATTTGGTCAACTCCAAACACTGCGGGAGCAGAATCCAGAAGTTGGTGGGTGCTACAGTTGAAGAAAGGCCAGAGAAACATCTACTACCTAGTTACCAAGAGGCATTCCCAAGATAAACCGTCCTATGAAGATGTCTGGAAGAGTCTCACCAAACTAAGAGATACTATGGTGGACCAGAATCTGGTGGATCTAGCAATTCCAAAATTGTCCTGTGGTATTGATGGGTTGGACTGGAGAGTCATAAGAAGTATGCTGGAGGCGATATTCAGATCCAGCGGCGTCAAGATTTTGGTTTGCTGTAACCCTCTTCCACGACCGATCATGAAGACCGTGGAGTGTTACTTCCATCGAACTTCACGGTGCAGATATGGGGAGTCATGCAGATATCGTCACACTCCAAGGATGAAATTTCGGGACGAAATGTCTTTAAGAAGGGGGCAATGTAACGAACCTAGGCCGGACCTGTCGCCTCACGTGTTGCCATCGACAGCGATGAGATCATCCCCGGAGATATTCGAGAACCATCCAGTCGCTCTGCCGCGAAAAACAACGGTCAATATTGGAAACAATTGGAACATGCTAGTCGCCAACCGTCCGAATTCGAAACATCGAGAATGCTGTATCGGAGATAAATAGACAGCCCTCAAGAGGGAGTACACAGTCTGAACGAGCCCATACGATCGAGCTATACAGTGGCGGCGTAATATAAATTAAGTTGTAGATTTAGGTGTGAAATAAATAATTGAAACCAAGTTAAGTTTATTTACGTTACAATACCAATATAAAGGAGGAGATCATGATCTGTCTGCCAACTACAGACCGATTTCCCCGCTACCCACCCAAAAATTATTGAGAAACTAGTAAAAAATAGAATCATCCTTTCTTAATAAACAAAACATACTAAGGGACAATCAGTTTGATTTCCAATCATCAAAAAGCATGATGTTATCTTTGCCTTCCTGGATAACCTTTACCTGAATCTAAATGATCGGGAGGTAGCGGTGGTAGTATTTTGTGACTTATCTTAGGCCTTTGACTGTGTAAACCATGAAATATTGTTGCGGAAGCTTGAATTCTACGGATTTAGGAGTTCTGCACTATTTTGATTCAAATCTTACCTATCCTAATGTTGCCAAAATGTGCTACTCCATATGACTGAATCCAAAAAAGGTGTCGTTAACTTTGGTGTCCCACAGGGCTCCCTTCTAGGACCGATTTGATTCCTGCTTTATGTCAATGATTTGAACCATCTAGACATATAGGGTAAATTCATCATGTTCGCAGATGACACCATAATTCTCTGGCATAACAAATCAACCACTAATCTGTCTGATCAAATTAATGCTGATATAAAAAGGGTGAAAGAATGGTGTGATGCTAATCTCCTATCTCTCAATGTAAAAAAAAACAAACATTTAAATGTGACATTGAATAAATACATTTGGGGAGTGACGAAGAAAAAATTACCAAAATCACAGAAAATTCGTTTTTGGGGTTACAAATTGTACAATCACATTCCTATTGCAATAAAAGAAATACACAATGTGCTCAAATTCAGAAAAGAAGTGAAAAAGCTTTTAGTTGCGAAGGCCTAGAACTCTACGTAGGAATTCTATGAAGATTCATTCAACTGAAGTTTTATAATTTTTAGTAAATGTGAACGAACTGTAATGCGACCTCACATCTTACTTACACTATCTTTTATCTTACATACCTACTTAAATTTTCGTTTTACTTACATTAACTTTTATTTTTATTGTAAGCAATTACTGTGATGCAATAGAACTTAATCTCACGCAGTTTCGTAATCGCTTTTACAGCATTGGCATAGTTGGTGTTAAAGTAATCTGTAAACGTAAGACTATCCATGAATTTGTAATTTACGTACCACCTGTCGCTAACATGACGCAATTCCATTCCATTGAGACCATTGAGTCATTAGAATATCTCTATGGAACTAACTTACTAATCCTTGGTGACTTTAATCAGCCCAACTTCATTACCAGAGACTCCCCCAAACTTGCAAATAATGTAATGCTAGCTACTATAAATCAATTCATGAACTTCTTTGATATCAAACAGTATAACACGATTCTGAATGACTCGGGTCGATTATTGGACTTGATATTCTCTAACATGAATTACCACATTGAGAGAGACACTCTACCATATGTTCCTGAGGATAAACATCACCCTCCTCTGAATTTATCAGTTGACCTCAACGAGCATCTCACTGATGTCCCATACAACACAGAAACATTCAAATACAACTTTAAGAAAGCTAATTTTCCTGGGTTATACTCAGATCTAATAGACACCGACTGGAACTTTCTACAAAATATTTCAGATGATTTTTATTCTGTGTTGTATGAGATATTTGATCGGCATATTCCACGCCAACCCAACTTTTAAAGAAAATATCCACCATTGTTTAATAGTAATATTATTCGTAATATTAAAGAAAAAAATAAGATATTCCAGAAATTGAAAGAATTCAATTTAGATATTCATAGAAGTCAATTTTGCTCCTTACGAAAACAGATTTTAAAAAAATGATATAAAAGTTGCATATGCGCAATACGTGCAGGATTCTGAGAACTCTATTATCACAGATCCCTCGAAATTCTGGTCTTTCATAGAGAATAAAAGAGGTCACTCTCGGATTCCCGGAATTCTTTACTTTAATAATGTAAAATTCAACAATCCTAAAAACATTGTCAATGACTTTGCAAAATTCTTCAGCAGCGTCTACACCGCCTCTGACACACATTTTGATATGAACGAAACAACAATTTCAAACAGACCTGTGATTAGTATGAATTCCGTGAATGAAAGCGAAGTTGTATTAGCTTTAAAAAAGTTGAAAGATGAATTTACCAGTGGTTATGAAATCTAGATCTAGATGAAAAATGACACGAAAAATGACACGAAAATTGACACGAAAAATAATACGAAAAATGACAAGAAAAATAACACGAAAAATGAAACGAAAAATGACATGAAAAATGACACGAAAAATGACACGAAAAATGACACAAAAATGACACGAAAAATGACAACGAAAAATACACGAAAGAAAATGACACGAAAAAAAAATGACAAGGAAAAATGACACGAAAAATTACACGAAAACCCATTTTTAAAACAGTAGAGATAAATGACATGAAAAACTTTCGACCCATCACACTGCTATGTAACTTTGCGAAGGGCTTTGAGATATGTATATATAATAGAATTTCTCCTGAGGTTCAAAATATAATAACTTCTGAGCAACATGGTTTTATCGCAAAAAGATCCACTATTACCAATCTAATAACATTTACACAAACTATAAGTTGCGCCTTAGAAAATCAGCTCCAGGTGGACACAATATATACGGATTTTTCAAAGGCCTTCGACAAGTTGGACCATACTATACTTATTTCTAAACTCAATGAAATTGGTTTCGATTCAAGTCTACTACAATTCTTATATTCTTATCTTACAAATCGATATCAATTTGTTGAATATAGAGGACACGAATCTGAGGAATACAATGCCACCAGTGGCGCACCACAGGGAAGCAACCTGGCTCCTCTACTGTTCTCCCTGTTCATCAATGACATAGGAATGAGTATGGATAGTGAAATTCTATTATTTGCCGATGACCTGAAAGTTTTTTGTGTTATAGAGTCACCTAACGACAGTCGAATACTACAAAACAATTTGGTTAAATTAGTCATCTGGTACCTTTCAAACAAATTACCACTCAATTTAAGTAAATGTAAATATTTCACCTTTTCCAACAAACACATCACTCTTGATCACAATTATACAATAAATAATCATTTACTAGAAAAAACGGATAATTGCAAAGACTTGGGAGTATACTTTGACACCAAACTTTCATTTGCACTCCACATAGAGAAAAGTGTATCTGCTGCGAAAAGAATGTTAGGGCTTATATTTAGAAACTGTAAAGACTTCAAAAACATGGAAAGTTCTATCACTCTCTTCAATTCATTTGTCAGATCCCGCCTAGAGTATGGCTGTCTTGTCTGGTCACCTATATATGCTACACACAATCAATCTCTTGAATCCATCCAACGACAGTTTATGAAATACGTCATTTACAAACTTGATGATGTCTACCCCAGTCAGGGAATAGATAATAATATATTATTAATGAGTTTAAATTTTCTTTCTCTCGAGGACAGAAGAACATATTACGCTTGCATATTTATTTACAAACTGGTAAACAGTCTTGTCAACTCACCCAAATTAGATTTTCATGTACCAAGAATTAACGGTAGAAATGAACAATTTTTATATTTACCAACACCAAGAACAAATATATTATTAAAATCTCCTTTATTTGCAATGTGTAATAAATGCAATCAAGTCTGCCACAAAGTTGACATTTATTCAACACCATTACATGTTTTCAAAAAAGAGATCAGAAACATTATGTTTGCGAAGCAACAATAACTATATATCATACTAAAAATCAAATAATTATTCAAATCTCGATTGCTTTGTTGTTTTTGTTTTCCTCTCTCATTTCTTGTCTTTTCTCGGGGAATGTTCCATGAATGTATTACTACTATTATTATTATTGTAACATGTAACATACTTCACACTTTCATACTAAAATTGTATACTGCGTACTGTAATTGGGCCTAGCGCCTGTTTGGACAATAAATGTTTTTGTTTTTTATAATCATTTATAGATGCTATCTATTTGACTATTTACATGTTTTTATATTTTTACCAATTATAATGAATGACATAAATTTTAATAGCTATAAGGAACTAAACTTTTTAATCAATTTTAATGCTTTGTTATTCTTTTCTTTTGAAGATGTTTTTATCTATACATATTTACATGTACCATACATTTTATGTAAGCTTTGTCAATAAGAATACCCTCAGACAATAAAGTATATTTTGATTGATTTGACCTGTACAAAAAATCAAAGATACCATAGGGGCCTGTATCTTTAGACCAATGTATTACCAACTCTGGAAAAAGTTATAGAATTAGTTGTACATGAACGATCAGTGAGAATTTCGAAGACAATTTATTTCATGGGCAATAGTCTAGATGAAGCCAAATATATCAATATTGCTTGATTTCAAAAGGGTTTTCGTAGATAATATGGAATAAACATATAGAGTTCATTTAAAATATAGGGTACAATAAAAATACATTTCAAAAGTTGAGGAACTCAAATAAAACATTTGTTCAGTTAAAACACGTTAAGTTTGATTCTGAAGGAAATATTGTTTATCAGATACACATTTAAACAGTTTAACTCCTATGTGGTTAGGTGAATTTTGTCAAATTTGTAGTTGAGAGTAACTCCGATGAATATTTCCTTTAATGCGAGTATCATTCAAATCTTAATTCTTCTTGAACCTCTTTTTGTTGTCTTTCATAAAGATAATGGTTCGAAAGATATAAGAGTTAGGCAAATGCAGTAGAAAATATACAACAGTTCTAATAAACATTTCCAAGTTTAGGCACAATAAATCAGAGTTCTGGCGCCGATTCATTACTGTAGACCCCATATTTTTATGAACATTTCCAGCATTTCCAGAAATAAAAAAAAGAAAATTGAATATTTGGTAATAAAATACCCTTTCCACTTCAATGTAAGAAATAGAATTTGAAAGTAAAATATAGTATGAGTACACAGAAATGCATTCAATTATTTTTACAGAGAATCTATTAATAAAAAAAATTCAGTTGAGATATATGAACGGCAACATTAATATGCTCACCTTTCCATCCCACCCAAGGGGAAGATTTTTTGGATTATAAGGTACGTCATCATCACCTTCATCGGGGCTGTCATCTTCACTTTCTTCATTTTCACTGTCATCACGTTCACCATCTGTACGTGCTTGTTTTCTTTGTACATTTTCCTTTGTTGCTAACCGTTGTGCAGAAACCAAATCTGCCAACCTGAAAAACAGATCATAAAATCACATAACTATTGAACATAATTTAGTACATTTTTTATCTGAAAATAACCATACAAGACTCATTTTTCACTGAGAGGGGCAGCCATTTAATTAATGAAAAAGTTCTGAAAGTTTGAATAACTCAATTGTGTAATCACCTCCAAAATCATAGTCTGCGGAAAGCTATTTTTTTAAACTGTTTTTATAAAAAGGGAACAATTCATTTCTTTTCCAACAATGTTTACTTATCTGAAATATACAGTTCAATCATTTTCAAAATATTTCATAAATATTAACATGGGTGATCATAGAGCTCATCCAGTATTGAAACGACCGTTTGGTAGGTAGAGAGGGGGAAAACACGAGTGGACACGATTTGATGTGGCTGCTTATGCTACGGCGAATCTTCACCAGTGGCTTGTCATGCAGTGTTTGAAAGGTTTGATTAATAAATAGGTAGTGCAGTTATTCATTCAACTTTGACAAAAAATTCATAATCTCCGACCCCAAAAACCCCCACATACCAATTTTGAATCAAAATCGGACCATAATCACAAAACTCGTCCGCCAAAAACTACATCTCGTGTTTCGCCTATACCAAATAATTTGGTACGCCTATGGAATTTCTATTAATAGCCACAGTTAGACAATGGTTCGGGAATCTTCGAGAAAAATTGGTTGTTAGGTAGGGGAAGGCCAAAGTGGTCGTTTCAATACTGGACGGGCTTTACTAACAGGATATTATTCATGGAATATCTACATTTGTAAGAACAATGTGTTACAGTAACGTGTTAACAAGTTTATTACTTTTACTCTTCGTATTTGAAAAAAAAAATTGTCCAACATTGAGTAAACAAGAAGGATGATGAGGTGATAATAATCATATTACCGAGGGTAAATGCCGCAAAATACTAATTTCACATACGGTTGTACAAAATAGTTATTTCAAGGCTATGAAGTTCTTTTTTAGCATTCCGAGGCAAGATAATCTCAAGATCACTCAAATATTTTGCACAATTTCAGATGCAGCTGTAAAAATGTTGCATGTGGTATATTTTGGACAGTGAATTTGGACTGATTCATTTAATTGTCGAAGTGAATGAATGAATAATAGTTAGTTGGGTATTTTAATAGTCACGAATCCCAGATTCCTAACAATACCAAGTATTTGGATTATTTTATATACCTTGACAAGAATCACCCAGGGTGCCCATTTTTGAATGTAAGATAAAAGAGAAACTCATTAAAAAGATAGGAGATACATTATTCATCTGTAACATAGTGAATTGGTCATTCAGTTTTTTTATTATAACAAAATCAATGAGATTGCCCTTTTAAATGGTAGATAAAATATCCTCCAATAGGGATTTGCAGAAAAAAATTGTTTGAACTTAATGTATAATTTGAAGTTACAGAATGGTAGAGATTTTCCACAATGTGGCCTCATTAACAGAAAAATTGTATTTCCAAGATAACTATTTTCCTTATCTAGAAAAAAGAAATTGCACAATTCAATATTCACCTATAAACCTGTGCCTCTAACGTCGCCAATTCTCTTTGACGAAGTTGCTCTTTTTCTTTGCTAGCTTTTCCTTTGTTGGTTTTTGTCATAAGAGAGGGGTCCAAGGAACCTTTTCCTTTCGTGGAAAACAATCTCTGTGCTCTTTCTTCCAATGTTCTAAAAACAAATTTCTGAGATCAAGAGGCCAGGACTATCTTGTAACTTACCCTCCACATTTTAATCCTAATGCCATGAGGGCTGATTTGAGTCGATCAAGTCCCAGAGAGGCCAATTCTTCCCAGCTGGAAAAAGCAGAGAGATCCAAATGAGCACCGACATTGGACAATGCTGAGCCAGTTTCTTTCTGAAAAAAAGGCGATGTTAGGAAAAGGTAAAATTGGTCTTGATGGCCATTGATAAATTCTTGATATCCATTCCACCTTCGTAACGCACCCCACAACTAACATTGAATTCTAGGAAAAAGCCGTATCTCGAATCACAGCCTTGTGTCTTCAATAGCCCAGTTGGTAGAGAGTATGACTAGAGATCTTCAGGATGCAGATTCGAATCCCACTGTTTCCAATATGAATAAACTTGGTAATGTCAAGTTACTATGTTGAATAAAAAGTGGCTTACATGAGTTTGTTCTAGAAGTGTTGGTTATGCATCTGACTGCCTTTTTTGCAGAATAAATGCTGAGTTAAAATTTGTTAAGTTACAGGAGCCCCAGAAGGGGCGGGCATAACTGAGATGAGACTCGCAGAGTAATACACTTCTTTGGCTGTTTTTTGACTCAGATGCCAGTTTTTTGCAAAGTTTCAATGAGTGAGCTTCAAATTTGAGCTGGTGGTCTATGTGGAGTCCTAGAAATTTTAGCATGTTTTTTTTCGATCATAGTATTACATATCTTAATGTTGTTTATATAACTGCTGTTTTTGTGGTGTTTAGGGTCAGGGGGTTGCTGATGACCAGTAATTTATTTGTGCCAAGTCGCGATTTATAGACAATTGCAGTTATTTTGGGTCTTTGTTGTTCCAGCAGAGTGTTGTATCATCTGCAAATATTGTTATGCTGCAATTAGTTTTTATTTGTGTTATATCATTTATATAGAGTAGGAACAGAATTGGTCCTAGAAAAGATCCTTGAGGGACTCCAGTTGTTACTGGAGAGCTTCCTGAGTATTTATTTCTATTGAAAGGCCGTCCATACCCGTGGCATGTTTATTTTTATTTCGGCAATTATTTCTTTCAATTCATATATATGTCTGAGGGTAAGAGATAAAATGTGTCGGGTGTGTTAATTTCGGTTAGGTAACTTAAAGGATCTCTTCCAGAGTTGATGTTATGAGTAAGGTTCTGTCCTATGGAGCAGTAGTAGAGATTGAGATCATCAGCCATAACAATTATCTATGAACCTGCTCTTGAACATTTGAATTAAGTTTCATTGAAATCATTCAAAAACTCACGTATACCATGTATTTCTTGGTAAATTATGATACTTATTTATTTTTATTAATATATTTAAATACCCCTTTAGTCATATTGTTTTCAAAACTCAATCTGGTTTCCTGGTAAAGACGATTAAACATATTTTAGATTGCTTATTACTGTATTAGAAGTAGTGAAGATTCGCCAAAAATGCCTGAGAATATATTTTTTTTATATTCCCTCAACAAGTTGGGTATACTCAGAATTCAAAACAATGAAGGAGTATTGGATAATTTACTGAACTCTTATAACACTTAAATATCTGTCAAGGAACCAACTAGGGCCTCTGATACATATGCATATGAGATGAAATAGAAATTCTAAATTCAATTTACTTATCAGAAGTCTCAGAAATGGAAATGTTAGGTATTATAAATAGCCTTAATAATAAGTACTCGTCAGGTGATATTATCAATGAGTTCTTGATTTTTTTTTATAGTATTGTAAAACCTAGAACATATATAGTAGACTCCCGTTAGTGTGAACACAAAAAAAATACCATGTTCATTTTGACAAGATTGTTCATATTATTGAGACATGAAGTTATTTTTGTGAATATCTAACAGAAAACAATTACTTGCCAGGCTAAAGCCAATAGATATTGATAAAGGACCCTAACTCAAAAAAAATAATCTCAAAGTAAAAATTTGCATTTTTATACAGATACAGTAAAAACCGGATATAACGACATTGAAGGGACCGTATACTTCGGACGTTATGTCCGATAGTTGTTATAAGCAATATACACAATTATGTATGTATATATTATGTCTGTTTGTAGTATGGGGATAGGTTATGCATATGAACTTGTTTTCAAATAACTTTATGTTCAGATGTCCTCGATCGTTTAATTTTCAAAGAGTTGTTCTCGAAAAGAGCTTTTATTTTATCTCTATCCTTCCAAATCGTTGATATCGTAGAGTGTGAGACTCCACATTCCTTTGCAATTTCACTATTTGACTCGCCATTTTCTAATATAATATGTGATTTTTCTTCAATATTAAACACTTTCCTATTTCTTTTTTGGGACATAGTAACGCGTAATAACACGATCTGAACCAAAAGTTTTAAAATCAACCTGTAATTCACGCGGTCAACTATCGCACTGAATAAGTTGTAAAACATGCAAGGTCAAATGGCAAAGAGCGGGAAAGAGGTTCTATAGCAAAATATTCCTTCATATTATTAGTATAAAGGTGAAAATTGTTCGTAATGTTTTGTTTTGCTGGAATAGGTAAACGGTTGGTCATTATAGCCGATGAATATCGATAAAGTTTCGTCGTTTTAAGCGATATGTCGCTGTATCCGATGTCGTTATAGGCGGTATGTGTACTTATTAGTTTATATAGATTTGGCCGGGACCTTGCCATTCGGTTGTTATAACCGATCTGTCGTTATAAACGATGTCGTTATATTCGGTTTTACTGTAGTTATTTGATTTTCTATTCCAGTCTTGATTAAGAACTCTTATAGACGAATGAGTAAAAAAATAATGTTTTCCAAAAGGGAGTACTCACCAGAAATCATTTGTAACATAGATGCAAGAGAGGTATATGATCTAGGTCTTCAATCATTTTTGTCGAATAAAATCTATTTCACGCTTCCACGATCACCAGGAAGACCAGAAGAATTGGAAAACTCATTTTCTAGAAGCAATCTCACTTTGCAAAGATGGAAAAATGTTAAAAACAATTATTTTGGAGTGACACTTTGAAATTAGTGTTTTTTGACATTAAAACCTGTCATGGGGTATGATAGATTGATTTGTTTGAAAATATGAACAAGATTTTCATAAAATCAAATGTGGAATCGTCTGCGACTGAAGATAAACTTCAGTCTCAGATCGTTCAAGACTGGGATACAAAATCAAATAACCATTGGAATAAAAATGCAAATTTTCACTTTCAGATTTTTTTCCCTCTGAGTTAGGGTCCTTTCTCAATGTCCAGCGTGGCTTTAGCCGGGGAAGTAGTTGTTTTGTTAAATATTCACAAAAATAAATTCATTTTTATTCGCACAAAATTGCTGGGTATTGGTCAGAAAAACAACTGTTCTATGTCTTGGCTATCATTTCGCGAATTATTTCTCGCTTCTTCAGAGCTAAAATAATTGAAAAGAAAATAATATCATAATATTTCACCAAAACACTGACACAATCCACCTCAACTGTAAATACGGGTAAACTCACCTCAGGCGTAATTAACGTTACATAGTACTTGTTGATGTGCATTGTGACAATGCATCGTTGAAATAGTTGGATATTGTTACGGCCGCATACAGGGTGTAGCATTAAAGAAACTCCACCCCTGACGCCGTATGTTACTCCCCTGGCTATACTGGGTGTTATTAATCCAAAAGAAAACAACCAATTAAATTCCATAGAGCGGTGTATAGAAAATAATGTTACCAGTACATACGAAAGCTGTTCATTTGTGATAGCTAAATATTTATTTTTCCTTTTTTGCCACTTTTACAATGGATCAGATAAGTCAGACTTAATTATATATATATATACATATACGTGTAAAATTAAAATTCACAAATCTATAACTATGTGTAAATTACAATCACAACTCTAAAACTAACAGAGTAAAAATTGTGTGGATAAAACAGTACAAATACAATATTTATCACATCTAACTTATAAATATTTTGGTAGGTCACAGTTTCTTCAGATAATTCTTGTATATTGAAGAAACAACCTTTGCTCATAAAATTTCTTAGTTCGCTTTTGAATTTTTTTGAATATAGGGTCTTCATTTCTTTGGACAGTAGGTTGAAGTAGTAAGTGTCCCTGTATACACCCTTATTTTTATAAAACGTAAGTTCAGCTTTTCCGGCCAATCAATAGAGATTTTTTGCTCTATTGATTCTGTGACAAAAATACTACCAGGAAACCGACTGTGCCATCATACGAAAGACGGTCGGTAGTTATATCCTGTTATATTTCCTACTCCCAACAGTTATTGCTAAATTTGTTATAAACATTTAAAAGCATATTTTTTAATTTTTTATCGCTTTTGACTTGTAACTTGAAAACTAATAAAGCAATCTCAATGGACGAATTGTAGAGAATCTAAATGCAAAGAAAATGAGTCCTAGCACAACTTGATCGGATTATTAGTAACGGAAAAAAAACTGGAAAAAACCACTTTCCTTAAATAATTCTTTACTCCGCCACTTTTTAAGTTTTAGTGCAAACCTTCCAAGACATAGTGATTAATATGTACTTTATGTGTGAAAAACTCAGGCTCTGTCGGATCATTAGTTTTGGCATAATTGCAATCTGAAAAAGATTTCGAGAGTAGAAGTATAGTACTACAAAACATATATTCTCATTTTGAGTTAAAATGCTGTAAAACAGGTGAAAAATACTTGCAAACATGATCGAAAATGGGTGAGGGCTTGAAAGCGGCTGAGTAGTAGGGTTAGAGTACACGAGGAAGCGTATATATAGTAATACAAGCGTGTTGCGCCCGTTATGAATCTGCTGCTCTACCCTCACTCTCGAGTCGCTTTCATGCACTCGCCGTTTCGGTCATGTTTGCAATTATTTTTCGCCTATTTCGCAGCATTTTAACGCAAAATGAGAATAGTCATTTTGTAGTACTATACTTCAACTCTCAAAATCTTTTAGAAAAATTTAAATCAGACCACTTATGACGCATCCAGGTCTGCTGCAATAAAGTGCATTAAAAAATCAAATTGCAATTATGCCAAAACTAATAATCCAACAGTGCCTGAGTTTTTCACACATAAAGTACATATCAATCACTACTATGTTGTGGAAAGCCTGCTTCAAAACTTGAAAAATGGTGTTGTTATGAATTAAAAAAAAAACGCAGATTTTTTCGGGTTTTTCTCCGACTAATAATTTGTTCAAGTTGTGCTAGGGCTCATTTTCTTTGCATTTTGATTCTATACAATTCGTCCATTGAGAGTATCGAGATTGCTTTATTAGTTTTCAAGTTACAAGTCAAAAACGATAAAAATTTAAAAAAAATACTTTTAAATGTTTATAACAAATTTAGCAATGACAGTTGGGAGTAGGAAACATAACAGTATATAACTACGGACCGTCTTTCGTATGATGGCACAGTCGCTCATAGTATTTTTGTCACGAAAAAATCTCAATTGATTGGTCTATGTACAAATTATTTGAGTTCCTCGTGTCATACTTGGATATTTCACCTACAGTTATGAACTGCTTATGTTTTTCTTCACATATAATAAAATTTTCATGTGGTATATGCAGGGTAGAGTGAGGATATCATTACCCTTGAAAGTTTCTCTGCATGACTTGTTATAATGTAGTCCAAACATGACACAGATAATTCTTTTCTGAATGATAAATGGTCTCTCTAGTTCTGTGCTACTTCCCCATGACATGATGTTATAACTCAGTGCCGAATGGATGAATGCATAGTACACATTCAACAGGGATGTGTTATTGAGTGTGTGCTGCAATTTTTTCATAGCAAAACATAGGCTAGTGAGTTTGTTGCATGTATAGTCAATCTGGGGGTCCCAGTGCATTCTGAAGTCAATATACGTACCTAGGAATTTTGTATCATCACACATGTTCACTTTGATATTTTGTATTGACATTTCAAACTCTGAATTCTTTGTTGATGGTCCGGTGAATTCCATGCATGAGGTTTTGTTGATATTGACAACAAGATGCTTCATTTGGCACCATTAGTAAAATTCGGGCATTACTAATCTCCCTCTGGCATTTGCTTGTTCAGGAGTTGTACCATGTACAACAATGGTTGTGTCAACAGCAAACATGAAAGTCCTACCTGCGGTTAGGTGCAGAGGCAGGTCATTAGCATATAGGATGAATAATAATGGACCCAGAATACTACCCTGAGGGGTTCCTAATTCAGTAGTGAAATTGTCCGAGAGGACATTTTCTACCTGCACAATTAGCTGGTTACTATATAGGAGACAATCCAGTCATTCAGTGAACCTCTTATGCTAACGGTTTTTTTTTTGCAGCATCTGAGGGCTAAGTGTGTCGAAGAAAATTCCCAGCACATAGTATTTTTAATCGAGTTTCTCGCAGACGTGCTGTGTGAATTCGGTTGTTACGGTTTCGGTTGACCGACCTTGTCTAAAGCCATGCTGACAATCCTAGAAAATACTGTGTTTTTCTAGGAATGGGATGAACCTTTCATATGCAGCTTTTTCTATGATCCTGGAAAAAAAACTAACTAGTGTGATTGCCCCGGTAGTTCTCAATTAGTTGTTCATCCCCTTTTTCGAACACTGGTACGGTTTTTGATATTTTAAGTTTCTCTGGAAATTTTCCCGTGAGGATCGACGTGTTTATTATTTGGGAAAGGTGGGTTGCTAAGATATCTTTACATTCCTTGATTAGTTTAACTGGTATTTCATCCAATCCAAAGAAGTTTTATTTTTTAGATTTGTAATGATGTTGATAATTTCTTGCTCATTATAAGGATGGTAGAACATTGTGGCACAATTTGTGTGTTCAGTGTTTGGAGTGTTTGATAAAGCACCAGATTTTGCTATCAGGTTAACAACAGAATTTGTAAAATGATTTCTAAACATGTTCGAAATAGTACCGGAGTCAGATACTTTGCCATTCTCGTTTTGTATAATTGGTAGAGAGCTGTCTTGTTTCCTATTTATTTTTTTGTTCACTATTTTCCAGATATCTTTTGTTATGTTCTGGGAAGATTGTAGCATTTGCTCATAAATATTTTTGTTTTTCAGAGATTATTTTGAGTTCCAGGTTTTTCTTTTCTAATTTATATTTTTTATGGATCTCATCTGTTTCGCTAGCAAACTTCCTAAGCCAATTTAACTGGCGTAGGTTATTTCCGTCCTCCATTAGAATTTTGGACAAGTGGAATTCATCTTTTTTTTTGTTTGATTTATTATTATGGTCTTTTTTGGATGGGATATATTGAAACACTAATTGAAATTTGTCCAGAAGGTATCAAACATTTGGTCTATATCCTCACTTTCGATAAGTTCTTCGTATTCCCTCATATATAAGGTCCTGAATTCATGGATGGTTTACATACCTTTTTTGGATATGATAATTGACCGATCTTTTCCCTGAGCTTTTTGATATGCTCCAGGAAACAACTTTTGCTAAATGATCGGAGAAGCCGAGATCAATTAGTTCGGCCTGTATTTCCCCTTCTAGATTTATTATGATGTGATCAAGGGTAGCCATACTAGCTCCTATTTTTGCGATTATAATTCTAGTTGGTTCCTTGATTAGGGATGTAAAATTCCATGATTTGATAAGATCATTAACTTTTTGTATGTCCTGTATTTATTTGTATTTAGGTCCCCACAAATACGAATTTTTTCAAACTTGTTTATAGCAAAGATACAAATTGCCTCAAGTTGGTCCAAGAATTTGCGCAGCACTCGATACATTGTTCAATTGACAAGGATTTGATGCTTTATTTCTTTGCAGTCACCTATCAGTGATTCCTGAATGAAAATGGCGGCCCCTCCGTGCAAGTGTTTATCTCTACTATAAGTTGACATGTCTAAAACCATCTATATTTACTAGCTGTATGAACTGTTTTTTTAGCCCAGTCTCCGTGAAACATAAATATTGCACTGCATAAATATCGATCAGGTCAAGTTTATTACTCAAACTTTGGACATTATGGTGCACTAAGACTAAGGTATCTTGCCCATTTTTGAAGCTTGGCCTAAACAATGGTTGCGATTCAAATTTGAACCAGGATCTGCTGTATCAGTTTTTGACATTTTGTTGTTTTCTGAGATTGAGCTGTTTTTAGGACAATATTTTTGCGATTTGAGTTTTTGAGATGATATTTCAATTTCTCAGTTACCAAAAATTTGCTTTCTTTACACGTTGGGTCAACAATGAGCTCAATAGATGAATTCATGAGAGAATTTTTGTTTTTGTTTAGATATGTCTTCAAGTATTTGATGATATCATCATCAGGGTCACTATTAAGTTCGGGGATTATAATCAAATTGGTGAAGTTTCCTATATGTACAATATTTCAACATAAAGCATTCCGAGTTTTTGTATTGCTTATGTTTTTAGTGTTGAACATAACCAACACAAAATCATTATTTCCATATGTGAATGTATAGTCAAAAATATTTTTTGTTAGGTCTAACACCTCGGTATTAGGTTTGATTATTTCTTCAAGCTTATAACTACTGTTCATACCCACTGGTCTCCTATGACGAGTATCTTGTTCTTTCTTTCCTGCACTTCCTCAATGTTTTCTTTATCTCTTGTTGGTATTGCCGTAACTTTTGTCGGAATTCTTGTGCTACTGGTTTGCTACTTGGTACTACTGGTTCGCTAGCTTGAATTTTTGCCAATTCTTCTAATTCTTCTCTCAAATTTTTGGATGGATCTTGTTTTGCAGCCCGTTTTTATTCATTAAGATTTCCTGATTGTTATTATTTGGGCTTGTAATTAACTCAACTTTGAATCCATTTGACGTGGTTCCTATGTGATGTGTTTTTTTGATGTCTGGTTTTTTCTCCGGGTTTTTATTCTTTTGATGCAACTTTTTTTTGTTTTCTTCCTATTGCTCTTCGTCTCTCTTTTCATATTCATTGTATTTTCATCACTTATAGTTCAAACAGATTATTTCAGGTTGGGCGTCCTTTTGGGAAATATTAATGTTCTTTTTTGTTTTCTTGATTTTAAACCTCATGTTTGGTGGATTCAGTACATTGTTCCTTCATAATTCCCAATCGATTTGTATATTTTTCAAAGGTCTGCATTACTATGTTTGAGCAGTTTATTTCTGTATGGGATTCCTTTCGTGAAACAGCTGCTGTTTTTTCAGAACAATAGTTCAGATTGGTTTGTGTACCTCAGTCATTTGTTTCATTTTTTTGCTTCTGTTTTTGATAAAGAATCCATTAATATCCTTGTTTCGTTTTTTAGTGATACTAATTTTTTTTTCATGGCCTTGGATGATTTATTGAGATTATGCTCCATCTCTAGGATTCGTTAATAGGTATCAAACTTACTTTTTAGTTTGTTTATGTAGTCATCCTCTTGTGTATAGGCTGCTTTCAGCTCAACAATCATTTCTTCACAGATTTGATGTTCATTCTGTGGCAGAATGGATGCTTCTTCAGCTTTGCAGTCACTACATATAATTTTATGTCCACTAACATGCCTTTTGGCTTTAATCGGGACAAAGAGCTTTTGTCGACAACTCTATGACACCTTATACACACAAAATAGATAGCTTGTTGACTTCATTTTTACAACATTTGAGGAAGTATTTTTGACAGAGCTGTTTGATACATAGCTGTTTCAGCCATCTTTTGTATAATACACGCCACTGACCTCATAGTTCCCTCGGAAATAATACAATTATGAAATTAATAATATATATGTATGTATTTTCAAAAACTAACAATATTTGCACATGGTATGAAACAAGAAACAAAAAATTATCGTATGACAGAAATGGATGTACATTTCCTTATTTCACTATATCTTGCCACTTAAATGTTTCATGCATTTCTTACCTAATATACCACTGATTCGAAAATATCCCTTTTTTTATAATGATTTTTACTTTGAATTTCCATTTTTACGCTCACGCACTCCGATTTAGCTTTGTTGAAAGATAATTTCGATTTGTTTGATAGTACTGAGACATCTGCTTTTGCTTCTGATTATTTAATTTTGGTGAAGTTGACACCTTCACACTATTCCGACATGATTTCGATGAATTGATACTTTGCTATTAATCAGGTAACTTTATTATGTTTCTAATAAAGCTATTTTACTTGACTGGATTTTGTTGTGTCTGATACTTTATTTTGTTACTGGCCTAACCGCCGCCGTGATTCTGATAAATACATGTTAACTGGAGGGAAGTCTGACGCACGTATGATCTCGATCTCGTGTGGTCACTCTTCTTATAGTTTACAATGCATTCCACAAAGTAATTAATCTTGTTCCTTGCGGTCGGAGAACCATCGTTTATATCGATGGGTGTCTGTGATTTATCATAATATTAATTGGTCACCTGCATTACCGCTTTTTTATAAATTTATGATGCCTTAGATGACAACTTACATGGTATTTTCATATTTATAGTTCATTGGATGTGTTTGTTGTTCTCATATTTGAATGATTTACTACATCTTATTTCTATTTTAGTGGTTATATGACATTCTTTTAGGTCCTTAATTCGACTTAATAGCTCCTTGTCTTGTCAAGATGGGTATTTAGAAAATGGGGTGAAAGGTCGTTTCCCTTTCGGTGAAGCTTTTCGAATCAAAGCATTTACAATTCTCAAATATCTTATTTTAAAACGACCTGGTTTATACATGGCGTCACAATATGGATCAATAAAAAGAAAATAAAATATTTCAAAGAGGCTGGTCGACTGACGACTAACATTCAAGTGTGAATGAAGCTTATCAGTAACGACAATGATACATGTAGGGATAGAAAAACAATACAAATAAAAAATATATGAAATAAATTAGTTTTTAACTACAAATAACTTGATGTACATAAACCTTTCAAACAAAATCAGGTTCATGTCCACCACAAACAGATCTCAGAAATTCACTTCCAGTTTTCTGGACATTCAAGTAATTGATGAGTCACACTTGAATGTTAGTCATCAGTCGACCAGCCTCTTTGAAATATTTTATTTTTATTTTATTGATCCATATCCAACTATTTCAACGATGCATTGTTCTACCATTCTATTTTTTCTCAATCAAAATGAAATAAACAGACTACAAAAGATGCAGAATCGTGCTATGCGAATAATCTTACAATGTTCGAGGATAACACCGATAGCAAATATGTTGCAAACCCTTCAATGGCTACCAGTGAAGAAACTCTTCGAGTACCTAACACTAATCATTATTTTTAAAATCAAAATTGGATATTCACCTGTATATCTACAGAATAAATTAACTTATGTGGCTGACATACATGAGTATAACACAAGAAACAGAAACAACATAAAGGTTGAAAAATATAAAAAAAATTGTACACATAATTCATTATTTTATAAAGGAGTAGATTGTTTTAATGACCTCCCACAAGAAATTAAAGAGAGTGGTTCGATAAATACATTCAAAAGACGATTGAAGGATTACTTAATGAAAAATTAGTATATTATTGTGTATGACTTTTTTATGTAACTTTTTATCTATATGTATGTATTTTCAATCAGGCTGTTTGTATTTTTTCATGTTAATTTTATTTTATTTATAATGTGACAATGTATTTATGTATTTTTAATCAGGCTGTTTGTATTTTTTCATGTTAATTTAACTTTATTTATAATGTGACAATGTATTTACTATTGTAAATGAATTAGTTTTTCAACTAAATAAAGAGATATATATATATATATATATATACAATGCACATCAACAAGAACTAAGTACTACGTACCATTAATTACACCTGAGGTGAGTTTACCCGTATTTACAGTTGAGGTGGATTGTGTCAGTGTTTTGGTGAAATATTATGATATTCTCTTTTCAATTATTTTAGCTCTGAAGCAGCAGGAAATAAATCGCGAAACGTTAGCAAAGACGTAGAACAGTTGTTTTTTCTGTCCAATACCCAGCAATTTTTTGCGAATAACTACGATTTGAATGCAATCAAAGTAATTAAATTCATTTTTATCGTGGATTTTTCAATTTACAGAAAAATATTTATATTAAATTGTGAATTTTTCCCTTTTTAAAATAATCGCATTTTAAGAATATTTTAATCTAATATATAGTTGCTTGTGTATTTTACACTAGTCTTATTGTTTAAAATATGTAGTTTTTGTTTATACTTTTTTGCAGGCCTAAAGCTGGATTTTTAGATTGAGACACAGCTGCTGCATTGACATCGCTGCAGCAGTTGAGAAAATTTTGATAATTTCATACCTTTTCATACTATATCTATATTTCCCATGTTTATTAATTAACCAAAACATCTAGAGAAATTGAATATAAAACCATTTCTGCTCCAGAATATTATGTTCCATGTCACTCGTCCATTTTATAAACCCACACATGTACAACTGCACCTTCAATTTCGATAGGCAACTGCAGCGACAACGGCTGCATTTCGATCTATAAATCCAGCTTATCTGGCTGCCACAAACTTTTTTCTTTTTCTATATTTTTAAAGCTATGATTTCACTAAACAAATAAATATCGACACTTCTTCTACCCACTAGGAAACCACTTTTGATGCCAGAACAACCTCGAAAGGTTTTCCTTTTTTCAGTCTACCTCCAAAACTTCACATTTGCTACTTTCATCGACATGAACATAAATATTTGAATGTTTCATACTTTTTTTTTATAGTTTTTTATTAACATACATCAGGATCAAAATGTTTATTTAAACAACCAATATATCGAAATATCTTGTGTCGTCTAAGTATTGTTTGTGTTTCTATAAACTAAAAAAATGTTAAAATTCTTGAAACATCTAGGCGATTTTGCTTTAACAATTACTATCAATCAATCAAAATATACTTTATTGTCCAAAGAATCAGATTCTTATTGACAGTGATTCAATTGAATGTCTCATATTATAAAAAATCCAGTTGATGAATCTTGATGATAATAGGCTTAACACAAACAAGTAGCTCAAAGAATAAAAAAGTATATAAGACATGTAAAGACAAATAAGACACGTTCAAAATTGAAAAGTTTAGTTCTTTATATTAATTAAAAAGTACATTCATTGAAAAAATCCTCCAAACTATAATAGGGTCTATTTATTTTGTTGAGTAGAATAAGTGTTAACTCTATTAAATTTATATTTGTGTATGAGACATAATGTTTCCACTAGTTACATATATATATATATATATATATATATATATATGCATAGGCCTCCCAGAGCACATTTTTATTAAAGAAAGACACTTTGTATAGAGCAAATATTACATGCTCCCCAAAATGGGTTACCATACCTTAGTTGCAAGTCTATTAAAGCATAATAAACTTTTTTTAACCGACGAAACCAAAAAGGAGGAGGTTCTCTAGTCGACCCGTATATATTTTTTTTCCATCATTTTTTTTAATGTATGATCACGCATAACTTTTTACTGATACGTCCGATTCCGATAATTCTTTTTTCGGTGGATAGGGTGTACTTCGAATTTGGTCCCATTTGAATTTAAAAGATGAAATCCACCCCTAAAGGTAGCAAAATGAAGGATATTGATCACTCACCCTCTGAATTCTGGTCCGTTAACCGATTCTATCAGGCATAACTTTGTACTGGGTTCTTCGATTTGGATGATTCTTTTTCTAATAGATAGGGTATACCTTATATTTGGATTTCGAAAGGAATTAGCCACCCTTACGGGTAGAAAAATGGGGGATAATTGATTGATTTTTCACTAGTGAACATTGGCACACACATACGTAGTTGACAATGACAGATCGCTACTGACATTATTCTTGTTCCACATCCGTCAAAATCTAATCCGTCAGTATATTTTATGAGAGGATGGAATGATATACAAAGTAATGAAATAAACTAACCAGAACAACAAAAATAATTTATATTACAACAAATAGTAAAAGTAGATAATCATATTATTTAACTGGTAATAGTTGAAGTAAGGTGGGTAAGTAAGTATTTTGGAAGTAATAAAAAAACAAGTAGGTAGTAATTGGTAGATTTTAGCCACAAAATATTGAAAATAAAACTTTTAACAAAAAATTAAACCGACGAAATATGGGAAAGAAAAGTAAAAAAAAACTTTTAACATTAAACGAAAAATCAACTGAAAGCAAAATAAAATAAACCTTTTTTGTCTAAAATGATAATTGAGCTCCTAAACTAATGTAGTAACTGATTTTGAGTCGGCGCCAAACAAACCAGAAAATTTAATTAGGTGAAGTGAAATGATGGCAGCAGATGCACGGCCTGCTTTGATGACTTCTTTCATAGATAATGATCTTCGATAATTGTTTGTTTGGCGCCGACTCAAAATCAGTTACTTACATTAGTTTAGGAGCCAATTATCATTTAGACTAAGGTTTATTTTATGTTTTGCTTTTCAGTTGATTTTTTCGTCGGTTCAATTTTTTGTTAAAAAGTTTTTATTGCTGAATATCTCAACTGAAGCCACTCTGATAGCTTAGCAACCAGAGGATAACTTTTTATGGCGGTTGTTTATATGTTCATTGAATTTGAGACCACAATCGATGTATAGCCCCGAAAATTTAGAATTTGTTTGTTTTTCAATTATTTCAGTTTCTGGATATATCCCCCAAATTTTGCATCTGAAC
>JAFIRS010003587.1:0-125659 GCA_018342105.1 Gonioctena quinquepunctata
GCACCACCAAAAAGGTTTCCCCCCTTTTTGGAGCCGCCCTGATAGAACCTTAAAATTTTCCGTGGCGGGGGTTGTGCCCCAAACCAAATTTTCCCAGAATCGTGGCCGCTACTTGCCGTCCACTTGAAATGCTACTTGGGACTGTTGCCAAAGCAAGATTCTAAATGCTAGGTTTACAAAGCTGTCTACGAACAAAAATTTGTTAGATTCTACTAGTGTTTTTTGATTGGCTGGTGAAGATCTTAATTAACAACTAATCATAAGACAGTATGCGATGTGAACTAGAATTAATTTGTACATTATTGTCTTTGTCGTTTGCTGGCTCTTACAACTAAACACTGAGCTGTTCCAAGCGTATTTTGAAGAGTTGAAGACAAGATGAATCACTCGTCGCATTTATGAATGAAGTAGTAAATTTCAATTCTGGTTGGATTCTGGAGTTGCCAAGCAATATAATAAAAATTATTTTTCGAAAGAATTCCAAATTTTTGTGAAGACAAAGACAATAATGTTCAAATTTATTCTCGTGCACATCGCGTACTGTTTTCTGATTAGTTGTTTATTAAGATCTTTCAGTCGCCAGCCAATCAGAAAACACTAGTAGACTCTAATAAACTTCCGTTCGTAGACAGCTTCGTAAACCGTGCATGCCAGAATCTTGCTTGACAACAATGTTCAGTTCCTGTGTTCTGAATCACTACAATGGTAGTTAATTATTTTTGAAACAATATTCAATTGCGAATGTTTTTCCCTTTTCAGTACTGTTTGTGTTGTTTCATTCTTACTAGTGATAATTATGATGAGTGCCTCAGAGCAGAGTATGAAGTCAACTAGTTCTGACTTTATCACCATTTTGGATATAACAAGGCTAGTTGTTTTCTTCACGTGGAAATTGAATATCTATCTCAGGCAGCCTGCAATCTGTACATTTACCGAACAATCAGTTCAACATTCCACATTATTCAAATGTCGAGTTAAATGTTTATTGCATTCGGTAATTGGCATAGTATTCTTCTGAGCAGGTCACCTGAAATAAGGCGGACGACGATACCCAAAATGTTGTCGAATTTTACAAAGAACAAAACATGTTTTCAATTTTTTTTTTTCAGATTTTTTAATACTATATGTTGTTATAAAATGGCATTATACACTCGTCATTTACGGGTGTGCAAGATATATATAAAAACTGAGTTTAGGAAACACAAAAAAACCAATTTTATGTTTTCTTTGAGGTTGCAGTCAATAGGCCTATTGACTGCAACCTCAAAAAAAACATAAAATTGGTTTTTTGTGTTTTTTAAACTCAGTTTTTTCAACTAGTCCAGTCAAGAGACTACCCTCCTTCTAAATATATATATATATATATATATATATATATATATAAATAAATTTAGATAACGACTGAAAATTGGTATGAACAGTGGGTTCCAGCTAAAACTTGTCACTTATATCCGAAATCGTAGAAAACACTGAACATTGCTCAGACCCGTCGAACCCAAATAAATAAAAAATTAAAAAAATCACTAACCCCACTTCAAGAAAGTTATATAAGATGAAACAAATCTCCCTGAAAATATAAAGTAACATAATGATCTTGATTTGTTTGAAAAATGTAGGATGTTCTAAAATCACTTAGAATCATCTGCGACTGAAGATAAATAGTCACTATCTTCCATTTTCAAGATAACCTCTTGGGTATTCATGTTAAAAGGAAACAATCTCAATTGAATTTGAACAGAAATATTTTTCAATGAATTGAAAATTCACGATAAATTGAAGTATTTTTGGGTTGTTAAGAAAACAACTACTTCCCGTCTAAACCACAATGGACATTGAACTACATCTGATAGATATTCTGAAGGGCTTCTAACTCAATAGAAAATCTGTTGAATTTGCATTTATTCAGTAGTTATTTGATTTTCTATTCAGTCTTAATTAAGACCAAATAGATGAATGAGGCAAAGAAGAATGTTTTACAAAAAGAGAGTACTCACCAGAAATCATTTGTAACCTTGACGCAAGAGAGGCATGGTATTCACTAGGTCTTCAATACATTTTTGTCGACGAAAATCTATTTCACGCTTCCACGATCATCAGGAAGACCGGAAGAAACGCGGAAACACATTTTCTAGAATCAATCTCTCTTTGCAAATATGGAAAAAAATTAGAAACCTTTCTTTTGGAGAGACACTTTGAAATTAGTATTTTTTTGACATTAAAACCTGTCATGGGGTATGATAGGTTGATTTGTTTGAAAATATGAACAGGATGATCATAAAATCAGATGTAGAATCATCTGCGACTGAAAGATAGTCACTATCTTCCATCGTTCAAGATAACCTCTTGTGGGGTATTCATAATGAAAAGGGAAACATTCTCAAGTGAATATCGAATAGAAAGATTTTTCTGTGAATTGAAAAATCTACGATAAAAATGAAGTTATTTTTTGTGAGTACTCTCTTTTGGAAAACATTCTTCTTTGCCTCATTCATCTATATGAGTTCCTAATTAAGACTGGAATAGAAAATAATTTTTTTTCTTCTGAGTTAGGGTCCTTTCAGAATATCTATCAGATGAAGTTCAATGTCCAGCGTGGCTTTAGCCGGGAAAGTAGTTGTTTCCTGTTGGACATTCATAAAAAATAACTTCATGTTGATTCTTCTATTCAATATTCAATTGAGAATGTTTCCCTTTTCAATAATGATCTTATAAATAAAATATTTCCATATTCAGCTAAAAAATTGTTGCAAATCCCCCTCTTCTATATTCTACATTGAACCTCGAAACTACTTCTGATTCACCCGCAGCTAAATCAAAAGGGGTACGATTAGTTTCAGCTGATCTAGATACTAATCATATGAAACATAAAGGAAATATAATAAATGAATATCAAATATTATGAACCCAATAATTCTTATTCCTCAAATTATAAATTTAGAAAAGATAATATAATTGAAGCTTAACTAACCTCAGAAGAAATAGTTAGAGCTGCCCATTAAAGAATAATTTGCTCCTTAGGAAATAATCTAACAGCTTCAGAAATTTTTTGAAAATAAACCTTAAAAGTCACACTTAATTAGGCTCCTCCGAAATTGAATATACTCTCAAACCTTACGTTCAAGTTAAGTTGAAAAAGCAATCCCAACTAAAACAAAAACAAATGAAACTACCCTAATTACAAATAATAAAACCAAATCTTTTAGCATCATGTATTATTTGTAAAATTATACAAAACATATTTTTTAGCTCTTTTAAATTCTAAATAATTAAATTCATAATACACTTTCCTTTGAGGGCTATGTCCATTAAATTTCTTCCATTTTGTTTTTAACAGTCCCCTCGATATTCATCCCTTTCATCGTTTTAATCCTGGAATGGGATGTCACGCAGGTAGCTATAGCTGCCTCCGTGGTGGCGTTGGTTGTTGCCCTGGAATGCAGGGTCTGCTAACCGAAACCACAAATGTGCGGCTGGCTTCTGTTTGTTGACTCCGTTGATTTGTCGTTTTTTACCAAGTGCTCTTCATCCTTGCACTTCCTCACCGTACTGAAGAGGGCCGAAAGCCCGAAACACGTGTCTACAGATAACACTTTCCTTTGAGGGCTATGTCCATCAAATTTCTTCCATTTTGTTTTTAACAGTCCCCTCGATATTCCTCCCTTTCATAAAAAGTATTGTAAAAACTCGTTTGAAAACCTCTTTGCACACTCGCTCGACTTGTGGACCTCGCCTTCGGCTCAGTCCACCAATTTGTCTATGCCACTTTCAGTTTATTTTGATAATGTTCATTATATTCTCTCACCAATTATAACTCGTGCTATGATTATTCAACGGTGTTAACACTCGTTAAAACTGATGAAAATAGAACGACCGCTATCACCGAAGATAATCATAGTACCTGTTATATTAACCCCCGACAATCAAAATATTCTCAATCCTCCCTAAAGTTTCTCATCCAAACAGAAACGTAATGGTTTTTTCGAATTTTTTATAATCTACAGGTTTTTTGAGCATCTACCCAACTTAGCCTTCTGCAATTGCATATACAGTGTGGTCGATAGGTATGGAATCAATTCATTTTTAGCGTTATTTAAAAAAAACAAGTCGATTTCTATTGTCAATTTGACTATTTACAGTATGAAAATATTACCCCCATCTTGCACAATCTTGCACAATCTGAATTATGAGCACCCCCTCAAAAATTTTGAATGAGAAGGGGAATCGTGTGGCACCTTGTTCGAAAGAAATTTTCATTCTCTGTTCAGCAATATTGTTTTTCAAATTTTGTGTGAGCATAAGTGAGAAAATGTATTTTGAAAATGTAAAATTTTGATACGTAGAATGAAGGAAATAAGATGAAACAATTGAGTTAAATGTTCAAAATGACCACCATTCACTTCCTGACAATAAGCATGTCGATCTTGGAATTCTCGTATTTTGATATTTATAAGTTGCTGACACACGTCAGTGTATTGAAAAATATTGTGTGTATTTGATTTAACTATGGCTCATTTATGCGAAATTCAAATAATAGACATTTTAATTATGATTGGATGCGGTAATAAAGGAAGTTTGTGAAATGTTTAATAATAAATACCCTGGTCAACACGTCTCACAGTCTACAGTTAGCAAAATAGAAACGAAATTTCGTGAAACTGGAGATGTAAAAACTATTCAAAAACCAGGTTGAAATGTTAAATTGGATGAGGAAAAAAGTTAGATGTACTGTCAGCGATTGAGGAAAATCCGCATATGACAAGCCGACAATGATGTAAGTACATCATCGATATTGAATGCTTTACATAAAGAAAAATACCATCGTTATAAAAGTTCAGTTGGTTCAGGAGTTAAATGAGGATGATCCTGATAGAAGGCAACAATTTTGTGAACTGATGATGGACAGAATGGAAGCAGATTTGCAGTTCATAAACAAAATTGTTTTTTCTGATGAAGCTACTTTTCATTTAAATGGAACGGTTAATAGACAAAACTGTAGATATTGGAGCAGAGAATCATTGTATGTGTGAGGCTCCCGATTTGACTCCTCTCGATTACTTCTTATGGGGTTATTTAAAATCGAAAGTATATTTCAATAGACCAGACAATAATACAGATTCAAAAGTTAGGATAACGGAAGAAATTAACAACATAACCCCTGAGGTCCTACAAAATGTTGTACGAGAATTCCAAGATCGACTTGCTTATTGTCAAGAAGTGAACGGCGGCCATTTTGAACATTTAATTTATTTGTAAAATATATTGAAAAATTCTTCCCAAACATTGTGTGACATTATTTCCTTCGTTCTACGTAAAGTAAAAAAATTTTACATTTTCGAATAAATTTTCTCAGTTATCTCAGAGAATGAGAATCCCTTTCGAACAAGGTGCCACACGACTCCCTTCTCATTAAAATTTTTTGTGGGGGTGCTCATAATTCAGAGGGGGTGCGAGGAGGCAGTAATATTTTCTTACTTTAAATTGTCAAATTGACAATAGAAATCGACGTGTTTCAGGTTTTTTTAACAAATACATAATAACGCTAAAAATTAATTTATTCCATACCTATGGACCGCACTGAATAGTTGACGAACAGTATAAATAATGAAAAAACAAATTGCCAGAACTGCACCTTTATTTGAATTTTAAAGAATTGCTTTCCGTTTTACCAACTTCTGGCGATATTATCTTTTTCATATACTCAGCCTTCATTTCGCCTTCTGGCAATTGATATACAGCTTTTTCAAGCTATAAATGATATAAAAACAAAATCGTCATAACTGCACTTTGAAATTTAAACAATTTTTTTACTACTTTACCGACTTCTGGCAACGTTTAATCCCCGACCTGGACATCTGCCAATAATTTTACGTAATTTCCACAGTTAACTTACTATAACTACACAAAATTTCAGGTCTGCACTCAAATATTAAATTTTGTTTAAAAATCTCATTTTACATAATGTATTGGGTTTTTATCAATACTCCATTGGAGCACTCCATTTCAATATGTATGTTTTTGTTCTTACACTTCAGAGTCCTGAAGATGAAGCAATAAAGCTTCGAAACGTCGACGATTTTACAACTGGTTTTCTTCAATATTCCGACCGAATTCCCACCAACCAACACTTGCTAGCTAGCCTTTTCAGATAAAAAGTAATGCGTTTGACCTCCCGCCCAAGCTTCCCTCCCAGGGAGCGAATTCTGGGTACATTGGCTACGTGCTCCAAATTTACCAAATTGACGTCTTCCAAAATTCAAACCAATCGTGAATAGGCGTGTGCACACTCATTCCCTTTGGAAGAGTAAGAGCATATTAGGCTACACTTGACAATCAATGTGAAAGAAGATCCAAAGAAAAAGAAACGGTGCACAATTTGAACATTTAATTTGATCGTTGTTTGAAGCTATCATTGCCATTAAATTTAGTATTTTCATATTTTAAAATAGTTTTATTGAAAAATGGAGTTGCCATTAAAAAAATACCGAGGACGTCATTTCTCCTACATGAATCATTCTGTATGTATTAATTAAATTTGAAATAATGCCCTAATGAAAATAAAATTCGACGGCTTCGAGCGTTCTTTCCAAAAACTATTATTCCTTTCATGTTTTACGAATTTATCCACAGCATTACGAGAGCACTGAATTTAACGGGCGCACTGTATACAAACCCTATGTTTGATATATTTTTGAAATCAGCTTTCCACATAGATTCTAAAAATGCATAACATATAGGGTGTTCCATTTGAAAAAAAATTCGCAGCCGTCATTAGTCAAACGTTGATCACCCTGTATATTTAATTTATCCTCATAAATGTGGCAAACTGAGTTTAAAAATCGACCTGTTTCAGGAGATTCCTCAGAAATGGATAGTTTGGCTAAAAATGAATTTATTCAGTACTTTACGAAAGCACTGTTTAAGTAAGTGGGCAGGGTTTCACCATCAGATTTTCGGGTGTACATTCGAATACCTGGATTCTGAGCATCTCACTATGTATTGATTTTAAGAGACACCTGGTATTTCATGTCCTTTGGAAGCGTGAAAGGTGCCATTCTATTCAACTCGAGATTCGATGACGTATATTACGTAGTTATGCAGTTGCCTAATCGGCACACGTATCCAAGCTGTTTGAGCGCATAGAAATCGATATTAATTCGAGAGATAATGCAGAAAAAAGATCACTGGCCACGAGAACGATCGTGTTTAACCACAAGATATGTCTGAACCATGAGCTAGTGACGCTGTGGTATACGGTTTTATTTTTCTCCGACTTGGTTAATTGGGTCAGGAATATTATATTACATCTTTCGGTTTTCGGAAGGATAACAGCGTTAATAACGTTGGACATTTGCCTTTGTCGCGCTATCGATTTTCATTATTTCAATATTCAATACACTCATTAAAGTTCAGTTTGGAAGAAAAATCATCCAGGAAAAAAATCCCAACAATTACCATATTGATACCACACAAGAAAAATATTAAATACATTTTTGCTTTGCGGAATTTTTGGTCCATTCACATGCATTTTCCAAGCATCTAATGTTCTCTAGTTTCTCACGAACCTATACTTTCCATTATATCTAGGGATGTCGCGATGGTTTTCTCATAGCGGGGGAGAACCTGGCTCATAAATGCTAACCCAATAATTCTTTCCAGCCGGAGGTGTTAGTGAAAATGAGCTGAATACCAGAAGTCCGTCGCCCCATCCTCCCCCCCCCCCATATTACATATTCACAAAAGTTGTAGGGTTTCATTCAAACTTTTCAATGGCGTGAGTATTATTTATACAGGGTGTTTCAAAAACGCGCAGCGACTTGGTAGTATATTTTTTTACGAGACACCCTGTATATCATTTGATTTTCGGATTCTACGTTAAATTCTAAGAACATTTTTAATCATAATCTCCGACCCCGAAAACCCCTGGATACCAATTTTGAATAGAATCGGACCATAATCACGAAAATTGTCAACCATATTGAAGCCGCCATTTTGTTTTTTTTCCTAATAAAAATTTCATGATACATTGTCACCGGAATTATGTACACCAGGCAGGCAGGCAGGCAGGCAGGCAGGCAGACAGACAGGCAGACAGCACAGCTACAGACATACAGACATACAGACATAAAGCTACAGACATACAGACATACAGACATACAGACATACAGACATACAGACATACAGACATACAGACATACAGACATACAGACAACAGACAGACAGACACCGGGTATAAGGGAAAAACTGAAAAATGAAAGCTTGTAAAAAAAATTTTGTTTTCCCAACAAAAATTTCATAATGCATTGTCTTCGGAATTTTGTACACCTGCCAAATTTCAAATCAATTGGGCGCTTCGAAGTGGGCCAAATTTAACTGGCAAGATTTGATTACAGACAGACATCGGGACAGGTGAAACTAAATATAAGCTTGTAAAATAAGCGATTTAGGGCGTGTTCTACATTCCCCGGTAAGGAACGCATTACTGTATATTGAGTTATTGGAAATGAAAGTGGCTTTTTGTAGTGAATATGGAAATTTACAATCCGTATACAGGAAAGTCAGCAAATCATGGAAACCTCCCTAACCAACTTTTACAGCAAATATCACGTTTTTCTTCCAATCGTGAATAAACTCCAAGATCATAGAAAATTATAAAATGTGTCTGCATTATTTATTCTGAGAAAGTAGATTATTCAACCATGATAATGCCCGCTTTATTTTTTGATGACATAAAATCGATCGGAAACCAAGTATACCGGGTGACAATGGGACTAGGGCCATGCCTATATCCCTTCACTTATCAACCGATTCGAATGAAATTTTGTACATAGATATGAGACACAATTTCGGATTGACAGACATATTAAACCAAATGGCCGACTTCCGGTTTCGCCAGAATAGCCACCAACTTTGATTTTTCTGATGAAACATCCTGTATGTTTGATGTTTTTTGGATTCTACGGCTCAAATTACATACGACAGTGTTGCAAAATTTTCATTTGACAATAAAAAAAAACTCACTTTTTAGCCCAGGAGGCCTTGATCAGGTTAAAATCTATACTAATTTACATCAGTAATAGTCATTTCATCGATAAGATCAGTAACAAATCCTACAGCAGGAATTAAAATTTTCTGAACGCATTTTTAACGAAAAAATCGTTTTTTTTCAAATGGTATCTACCGAGGGCCATCTTGCCATTCGATAGAGAATTTAATTACCTAGACAACGATATTCATTATGTACCATTTTCTTTTTGTTCAAAACGTAGAGAGCCATCTAACAAAATGAAATCAATCTGAAAAAATTGGTAGGTAACATGACATCTATTATCTATTCATTCTTTCAAACTTTACTTCAGAATGGTAACAATGAATTACCAAAAATAATCGACTTTATAATACAATGTGTAATGATCATAAACCCATTACAGAAAAGATAACTTCAATATAATAAAACTGTTTGAATAAATCTAACGACTGAAACAGTGAAACATTCAACGTACAAATTATTACTCACAATACCGTTTTCTATTTTTAATAGAAGAGTTTCACAACCATCGAAAAGTCATTTTGTTTATTAATGACCAATGATAATATGTTCGAAGTGTTGCCCGTTTTCCCTAACACATAGACTAGTTCTATTTATTGTACACCTCATCACATTTATCAGCTCGTGAGCAGGAATTTCCTGAAATGCGCGCTCAACTCTATCTCTCAAGTCCTCCAAATAAGTTGGTCTCCTCGAGTATACTTTGGATTTTATGTGACCCCATAAATAAAAATCAATAGTGTAAATCGGGCGATCTGGCTGGCCATCTGATTGGACCATTTGTTCCAATCCATCTCTGCCCATAGGTATCACTGAGATATTGCCGAAAAATATTAGCATTATGTGGTCCTGCACCATCCTGCTGAAAAAACATATTTTCCCTGATGTTCTCAGGTAAATCGTTGATATTATTTTGATTATCGTTCTCTAAGAATTGTAGATATCTTTGGCCCGTCAAAGGCCCGTCGAAAAGAATTGGTCGAATGATTCTTGTCCCTATTATTCCTTTCCAGACGTTGAATCCAAATCTTTCTTGAAAATTACCTTCTCTCAGCAACCTAGGATTTTCTTGAGCCCAATATTATATTACTATTGAATATACCATTATTCGTAAACCTAGACTCATCTGTAAACAGTATCTCCGAGTCAAAACCATTATTCAAATCATGATGACGCAAAAGCCAATTACAATAAGTTATTCTCCGTTCTGGGTCATTTTCATATAGATGCTGATGCAAACTGTATTTATAGGAGCGATATTTATATTTTTTCAATACTTTTCTGGCACTTTCCCTGCTGATCCCATCCATTTCCAATTCTCGCACTGAGGCAGATGGATAAAATTGAACATATGCCAAAACATTAGTATCCACTTCTTCACTGACGATGAAGTGGATGTGGTTTTGTTCAGCTGGTTCTTTCAATTTCCTGAAATAGGTCCTCGATGGGTGCCGTCTTAACGAACAGCGTATAGCATACTAGAATTGACAGCGTTCTTCTGACATTCTCCGTATATCAATATCATATCGATTTGTTCGTTTCGAGAATAACAATTATTATTTTCCATTTTAAAGAAACTTTTTACAAACGAAACGATGACAAGTAAAATTGGTATTCCACTTTTGACATGACATTAATCACCTACTGTTTTCCATGATTCCACGGCTACCTTTCATTTCATCAAACCCAAACGGATAACTCATTGGAATTTGTAGGCATCGTATGAAATATTGTACGAATTCAATAATAGTTCGTTTTTAGTTTTGAACAAAAAGAAAGTGGTACATAATGTATATCGTTGAATTGGTAATTGAATTCTCTATCGAAAGGCAAGATGGCCCTTGGTAGTACCATTTAAAAAAAAATTTTCGTTAAAAATGCGTTCAGAAAATTTAAATTCTTGCTGTATGGTTTGTTATTGATCTTATCCATGAAATGACTATTACTAGGAGTTACTGATGTAAATTAGTATAGATTTTAACTTGATCAAGGCCTCCAGGGCTAAAAAAATGAGGAGTTATTTTTTTTTAATTGTAAAATAAAAATTTGGCAACACTGTCGTATGTTATTTGAGCCGTAGAATCCGAAAAACATCAAACCTACACGGAATTCTATTTGAAAAATCGAAGTTGATGGCTATTCTGGCGAAACCGGAAGTCGATAATTTTGTTTCCATACGTCTGTCAATCCGAAATTGTGTCTCATATCTATGTACAAAATTTCATTCAAATCGGTTGATAAGTGAAAGAGATATAGGCATGGCCCAAGTCCCATTGTCACCCGGTATATGGGAAAGTATTCATTCAATATCATCATTTTCGGGATAATGTGCATTAAGCCGGCATTAATTATTTTTCCGGAGACCGCGTATTAACAAGTCTGTTTAATCAGCACGAAATCAATCGTTCATGACCCCTATTAACCTTAAATTTCTCTTTTAATGCATGATGGTGATATATGCAGCCAAACATACAACGAAATCGACCATTAATAACCTGAAAATGGTCGATATCTCCGTTAATGCACCATTTTGGTATATGCAACTAAACATACACGAATTCGAATATTATTCAAATTCCAAATCATATTACCTTTGCGCTGTCAAATTTATGTATTTTCAAATTCAAATATTGTAAGTTTCCTCCTAGTTGAAGGAAATGGATATCGAAAATTTCACGTTGACCCCAGGAACGAGGTCGACGGAATTTTTTTGTAATCAACTCGTATATTGAAATGGCGATTAATGACCTCGAACATTAATCGCCACCATTAATACACTAGTTGATTAAATAACTATTAACTAACAACTATTTCAAATTGAATTATGTTTTAACTGCTGTCAGTTTAAAATTGCATTTGGATGTCAATTATGATGATAGGTGGTCCGAAAACTACCTCTAAGCTGATTTTTTCATTTCATTCTTTTTTACAAAAGTATTTATTCTCGACATGAAACTTTTTGAATTGAAGACAAGGTCAAGAAAAATTATTTCTTGCTTATTTTTTCCATTAGTTCCTTCTGACATTACATGGTCGCAGATTCCAATATTTTTTTTTTTACAATGTTAGCACATTCTCCAGTTATAGAAAATTTCCGAGATGTTTTCGTATTAGGGTCCGGAATGTGAAGCAAAATTGCGGCACTTAAATCTTTAAAATCATGGATTATCATTTTGTAATCTCAGGTCATCCTCTCCCATAATTCCCATGATAAGTACAATATGCAATAAAAAAAACAATTAATAATTACTCAATTTAAAGTAGAAACTATCAATTTTATTGAGACTTATTTATTACGTATAAAATGATTGTAAAACTTACTTTCGCTAAAGATAGACGTTGCCTGGAGCTTCTTTGATAAACGTATCAAACTGCTCTGAAAACTTTAGATTTTTTGCTTTGTATCAGTGGCGTATCTAGGAATTTTGCTGCTTAGGGGGGGAATGACATAAAAAAGTTATATACCTCTATTTATAGGTACAAAAACAAGTATTTTTTTCATTCAAATTCAAAAAAAATACAAAAATAATAAAATAAAAAAATATATACATATACTCATATAGTACCAAAACAAAGATTTTTTCGTTAAAATAAAAAAAAACAAAATTAAATCCAGTCTCATGTATGTCTTATTTGCAAACCTTTCAATAACATTTGGAAGATCTATGTGCACATCTCTATGAACATGAAGTAGAGCTAATCCAACCAACCGCTCCTGTTGATCGTTGATCGCAGCCAAGTTTTCTATCGTTTCAACGAAGAAAAAATTCGTTCAGCGGATGCTTAACTAACTGTAAATGTTAGCGTCACATGATTTGAAAAAAAATTATTTAAAAATTTAAAAAATGATAGTATTAGCTGAACACTTGAAATAATTTCGTTGGAAAAATATTTTTTTCATTTAATTTTAATAATGTTAATTGTTAATTGAGTAATTTTTTTGGAACCGCCGATTTTATTAAAAACCGAATAATTGTTCACAGACTGACTCCATAATTTTTTTGCTTTCTGGACACATTTTACATGTGTTTTCAATATCACGCATAAGTTAAGTGATTTTGTTAATATAAATATCTGATTAAACAAATGAGAAATCATAAATATTGTAATTTTGTTTCAATGATATTTCAATTATCAGTTTTTTTGGATTTGAGGTTGCTAAGAGTTTATTATGATTTAAAAAAAAATCCTTTTTTTTAATTGTTTATAATAGTTTTATTTTTATTTTTATTATTCAAATAATATATTAAGATTTTTTTTCTTTGAAATTAATAATTGGTTATTCTCTACCTAATAAGAAAAAAAGTTTTTTATGTATTGCTTATTTACTTAACAATTAAACAAACATTATGGCATTATATTTTTTGAATGGAACAAAAATAACGCAAACCTTAAAATATTTTGTAATTTTTCTGAAAATTCTTAAAAATTACAAACAAAATTTTTTGAACAGTTTTATATGGTTGTTTTTGTTATTTTTTGTATTCTTAAAAAATATAATGCCAATCAAAGTTTGTTTAATTGCTAAGGAAATAAACAATTACATAAAAAAATATTCTTATTTGGTAGAGAAGAACCAATTGTTAATTCAAAGAAAATAAATTCTTAATTATATTTTAATATAAAAAATTAAAAAATATATAAACAATAAAAACAAAACAAAAATTTTTCAATTATAATAAACTAATGCAAAAAAACAATTTTTGAAAAATATTCAACTTATGCATTTGTTTATAAATATTTTATAAACAAATAGCGTATTTTTTAAAAAAAACCTTGTAAAATGCCTTTGTCAGACATAAAACTGAAATAAAACAAAAAAAAAAAAATTATCATTTCTCTATTTTGTTAACTTTAGAAATTCATAATTAACAAATCATCAATTCAGTCATTCTGTGAACAATTCGGTTTTTAATAAAATAGCGGTTTCAAAAAAACTACTTAATTAACATAGCCTCACATCAAATTTCAATGAAAACATATTTTTCTAACAAAATTACATTCTTTCAATTATTCAGATTATACTATAATTTCTTTGAATTTTTAAATTAACATTCAATAGTATAAAAAAATATTGTATGTGCATTACTCTCTCGAGAGGTGCTGTACTCCTGATTAACGCCCACGCGGAGCCCTATTTTCAACGTTGAATTAAAATTATAAATAATTGAGATAGAGTTTCGGGAGTGGGACTGTTTCAAGGGAAATTTTCTCTTCCTCAAGAACCTGTTTTTTTATTTTCTCTATCATCAATAGTTTTTGAGCTATTGCCAAAAAACTAAGGACATTTTAAATTTTTTTTGTTTTTTGTTAAAAAAAATGCAAATTTTCGTTGGCGGAAAATATCTAAAAATACATCTTTTTCAGAAAGACATCCCGAATCGAATGAGCCATCGCTCATATTTTTAGAAGACTTTTCGCAGGAAATTCATTTCTCGACTATATAAATGAGAACATGCCTACCGACCATAGCGGTCACGATGTTTTAGTTTTGAGTAGAGATGTGGAGTGTGGTGCCCATTTCAACGATTTAAACATTTTGCTGTTTCTTGGGGGGGGATTACCCCCATTACCCCCCACCCCCTAAATACGCGCTTGTTTGTATCCATCTGATTTCCGCTTTGAAAATGCTTTCAATTTTGAGTATTTACGTATATCCAAGACATCATTGATACTAAGCATCGTTTTAACATGATATACTGTGCCATAAAGTGGAAGATTTGAAATTATTTGATATATTTCTGAAGTAGAACTGTTTTCTGTAGGTGCCAGTCCATGACTAGGGTATAACATAACACTGGTGTCTGATGACTCATAAAACACCCTAGTGTTTTATTGACTTTAAAAGACGTTTGTAACGAGAAGCATTATGACTTTATAACATGCCAGCTATGGATAAAATACATAAAAACATCCATTTATTATTTTCATGCCTTCTAATTGAATGCTCGAATGTGAGACAATTGCTGCCACCTTCTGCAAATCATTTCAACTAAACTGCATGGCTCCTACCATTCGGGTAGACACAATATCCTTCTCTACTATACGAACCTTTATATCTTTAGACAATGCCTTTATCATGAAGCAATCTCTTTTACCCACATCAGTGCTCTGGTGGTCGACGAAAGTCAAAGTATCCATTGCCAGATGTCACTACCGTTGATGTTGATGTCACGTTATGTTTATGCGCAAAACAAAACGAATCTTGACAGTAGTCCTGCCGTAGGTGTGAGAAGTGAGAAGTTGCACTCTGCTTTCAAAAGTTGAAATGAGTTGTGTGAAAAATCAAGGAAATTAGTTGGTGTTGGTGCAGAAATTGCATTGGGTAAGTGACAACCGAAGTTAAGAGTGTGAATAAGTTTCTAGGTTCATTCATTCAGAATGAAATGATTCATTAATGTTGACCTTGCCCTTGTGGAGCTAGCTAGGCTATTAGCTTTCGCTTTTAATTGGAAAACCCTACTGCTCAGCTGATAAATAAACAATGAGATAGGTGTTTTAATGTTCATTCAAGACCTATTTCATAAATACATACTAATGTATCGTCTTATATTTAGAATTTCCACCGTCCGACGTAAATACTAAACCTATGTAATAAAGTTGACAACTAAGAACAAAAACAAAGCAATGACACATCGATTAACATAACTAGTTTGAAGAAATTCCTGTCAAGCAGGATATAAAATCTATTTGTAGATTTTTTGGTGAAGTCGCTGATTCCAGCAATAAATAAACAACACCATAGGCGTACCTCCGATTTTCATGGAGAGCTAGAAATGGGTTAATTACATTAGTATGCATTTCTGTCAATACATTCAGTCTTGGTGTTCGATGTGGAACATTAACATCGGGAATATAATTTTAAATGAAATCTCAAATGTGTGACGAAGCCACTAGGTTTATTATTGTTTGAGGTTAGAGGTGAGATATATTTTCTATACTACCCACAAACGGTAGGTCATCTGTTACTGGAAATTGGAATACTCATATACTGATAAAGCATGACTTATCGAGGCCATCAAATGCAATTATCGTTAGTAATATCATAAGATATTTGGTAATTATCGGTCATTTTGTCTCTAGCACGAAACACATTTCCACTACCTTGGGTCCACGAGTCCAAAATACCAGTGCTGGAAATAGCTATGCTGTTTAGGGACCAAAATTAATATTATTTACCAAACATCGAGCGGTATTCAATACTATTAAAATTCGAAGTTTTGAACATTAAATAAAATTGACAGATCGAAAGTGTTGAATAAAAAAAACATGAAAATTTGTTGACAGGTATTTCAGTGAATAACAATACTTTTACAGTGCGGTCCATAGGTATGGAATAAATTCATTTTTAGCGTTATTATCTATTAAAAAAAAACCTGAAACAGGTCGATTTCTATTGTCAATTTGACAATTTACAGTAGGAAAATATTACCCCCTTCTTGCACCTCCTCTGAATTATGAGCACCCCCTCAAAAGTTTTAAATAAGAAGAGGGGCCGTGTGGCATCTTGTTTGAAAGGGATTTTCATTCTCTGTTCAGCAATATTAAGTTTTTCAAATTTGGTGCAATCATAACTGAGAAAATTTATTTTGAAAGTGTAAATTATACTTTATGTAGAATGAAGGAAATAATGCCACATAATGTTTAGGAAGTATTTTTCAATTTATTTTACAACTCAATGTTTGAAATGACCACCATTCTTTCTTGACAATAAGCAAGTCGATGTTGGAATTGTCATACAATATTTTGTAAGACCTCAGAGGTTATGTTGTTAATTTCTTCCGTTATCCTAACTTTTAAATCTGTAATATTGTCTGGTCTATTGAAATATACTTTTGATTTTAAATAACCCCATAAGAAGTAATCGAGAGGAGTCAAATCGGGGGATCTAGGCGGCCACTCAATCGTTCCACGTCTTCCAATCTTCCTATTGGGAAAAACTTCGTTCAAATAATCTCTAACAATACGTTTGTAATGCGGTGCAGCTCCGGTACCAAATTGATCTAAGGTAAGCGACCCAAATTCAGACACCTTCAGGAATTTACGTTAGATTTTATCCAATATAATTAGTGATTATTTGATAATATTGATCAGTTTCAATTTTCTGGATCTAATAATCATTTCTAAGGAGATCTGAACAGTTATTTATAATGTCTACAATAATTTTATTCACATTTTATTATAACCACCCCAATGACACCTAATTCCGACAGTAGGAGGAAAGTTTGTTTCAAAATCAGACAGGCCAGTGAACCTAATTCAGAGGTGACCCTAAATCAGACATTTGAGAAACATTATTCCGACAGAAAACAAGAACTCCCCATCATTGAAAGTTTAATGCAAAAATAACACAAACGCATTCTGACATCATATATGGTACTTTAGTTCTTCAACTACATAAAATCCTCTTTTAGTAATTTCAACAGGAGGCTTGATCTTCTTGACAATTTCATGATGATCATACCAAATTTCATCTTTGGTATTTGGCCACTTCCACCATCCACCAGCCTTAGCCATTGCATCAGCCAACCATTTTTCAGTGTCTTTATTCGTGATTTGTGCCGGATAATAGTCGTCAAAATACAAAATCACCAATTTTTATTTCATCATCTATTGAGGGTCCCGCTTCTCCATTACCTACAATAGTTCTTATAAAGTAAAACTATGCTAAGTACTCCATGAACATTATTTCTTACCTTCGTTGGCAATTCGGTCATTTCCCGTTTCTTCGTGACCCTGAGATAAGTCTTCTCCACTATCTGACCTCTTTTCTTCTTCTGATGTGTTCTTTCCTTTATTTTGTCGTATAGATTTTTCTCTGGGTTTCTTTATTCTTTCATGGCACAATTTTTTGTTTTCTTCCCTTTTTTTTCTATCCCCTTTTTCTTTAATTGATTTTTTCTGCTCGTCCTCTTTTTTCAAGAAATATTCTCTCCCAGCATCGGAGGTGCCTACAGAATGAACTTTAACCCTACTGTTCCTCTTGTTCACTTTTTTGGTTGGTTCAGGCCAGAATAAAGAGTTTTTGAATGGAGATGGTATAACCACTCCTGGTAGTACTCGAGAATGTTCAGTATTACTGCGACTATCCCCAATTTCTGCTTTATTGACTATTCCCCTCTTGATTGTTCGCCTTCAACGTTATCAGTTCGTTTTTCTGGGGTCATTTCAATATTTTGCAGTATTCCTTCTATACTCTTTCCTGACACACTAGTTTCTCTATTTCCGCCATTTTTTTCCTCAACTATTTCGTCAATGCTTTTCTCATTTTCTGGTATATTTTCTTCATCAGGTTCTTCCTTGGAACCAATGATAACGTCTACTGCGGGTTCAATACTTTCAAGTGTGGGTTCTATTTCAAAAGTGTCTGCAGGTACGGCATCATCAGCTTCAAATTGAACTAAATTCTCCCATCCATCTTCTAGAATTAGGCCTTCTTGTGTCTCTATTGTAATGTTTGGTTGTTTCTCTTCGTCTTGGGATAATCCCGATTTTTGGTACATTTTGTACCAAATGTCATATAAACTCTTATCTTCAATTTTACCTGTCCAATCTGCACCCATCAACTCATAGCATTTATTCAGAAAATCTGGCTGAACATAAGACTCAAGATATCGCAAATGGCTCTCTATTTCAGTATTTACTGCTTCTTTTGTTTTGTCTAATTCATTATTATCTTGAGTAAGAAGTTTGTGATAATCAATATTATCAGCATTGAAAGGAAAAAGACCACATACTCTGAAATAATTTTTGAAAATATTTTCCAAATTTGTTACCGATTTCAGAGCATTTTGAAGAACAGGAGCAAATGTATCTTTACCCAAATGTTTATAATTATTTTGTGTTTTGAAATTTTGAACTTCACTTTTCCATTTCATTTTTAAAGTTTTGAACAATCCCACATCCAGTGGTTGTAGTATATGTGTAGAATTCGGTAACAGGCTTATCACGATTATTTGTTTTTCTCTGCAAAATTCTGTCAAAGGTAAGGTAACATGTGATTTATGCCCATCCAAGTATAATATTACTGGAAACTGGATGCTTTCTGATAAAAGCCATGGATAAAAAATGTTGGTTATAAATTCGAAAAAAGATTCGGAGGTCATCCATCCACTGGTTGACTTACCAATACCCCAACCTTTGGGCACTTGTGACACAACATGCTTTGGTATTCTTTCGTATGCGTACATCACCATGGGTGGAGGTAGTTGGCCAGCAGCATTACCAGTCACAAGGACAGTTAGACATTCCTTGTCATCACCAGATGTATCATGAAGTGACTTACTTCCTTTCTTAGCAAGTATCTTACGGCCTTTTGGCGACAATAAAAAACAGATTCATCCGTGTTGAATATTCTTTTTGGGTCAGTTATAATAATTCCAGATGAAATAAAGTAATCTTCTATTTCCTTATGCCAGTTTCTGATTTTATTTTCAGTTACGGCTGCTCGAGATGCGCATAAGTTCTGTGCTATTCGTTCACTAATTTCAGGGTGCCTTTTGGTAAATAAATCGAATCATCGGCGACCTGGTCTTCCATCTGTGAAATTGTTAGAACGCTTCAATTTTTTTACCAGAAGAGAGACACTGTCGAGCAATTGATCTTTGGTGACGGGAAAACCCATACGCCCCATATTAATGATCCACTGTATCAACAGGTTTTCTTCATTCACTCCGCTACGACAGTCTTCAGGATAAATGCCCTGGATCTTTCCAATTAGCGTTGTTCTTGGGACATTATATTGTTTGGCTGCAGCTGAACAAGGTGTGCCATTTTTTATGGAATCCAAAGCACGTCTTAAATCGTCTTTGCTATATTTAAGGTTTTTTTTTGTTGACATTCTGCAACCAAAGCAAAAACAATGATAAATGATTATATCTTAACGTGAAAATAATGGAGGATACTCGTTTACATAAACCGAACATAATTCAGACAGTTGAAGTTCCGAACTCTGTGTCGGAATTTGGATACGATTTCTGAAAGGAACTCTGCTATACAAAACGGTATATACTTATCTTATTTCATGCGAATAGAAAGAAACAGAACCATATCTACCAAATATCAGATGTACCCATTTCCGACACCCATTGTCTGATTTGGGAAACACACGAATTTACTTGTACCTAATTCCGACACTATTTAAATTTTAATTCGTTAATTATACTAACAGTAAACCCTATTTATATTAAAATTTGAAGACTTTATATTCAACCCCATGAAGTTTTTTCACATTTACTCATTTAGTGGTGACTTGTGGCTAAGAAACTTATAGTCGAAATCTGCTCACCTTATTAGAAATACTTTACAAATGAGCACAACACACAACTTTCAGTCACCATCCAACTTTAAGGTCACGTCCCGACCGTGACAGTGTCGGTAAGGTAGAAAACGAATCTTGACCTAATTAATTAATGTTGGATTTTATCATCAGATGTCTTAACATCTATATTTTGTGAATTTCTTATTTCAGTCGTAAAAACAGAAATGTGTCGGAATTTAGGACAGTGTCTGAATTTGGGTCTCCTACCTTATCTATTGCATTTGGATCATTAGCATCAGGAAAAATTATGTTTAATGTAGGCTGTAAAAAGTTCATAAAAAAAATTAAATAAACCTCACCATTAACTGTGTCTTCAAAAAAATAAGGGCCAATAATTTTGCTGTTAAAGTTACCAGCCCAAACTTTCACTTCTTTAGGATATTGTGTGTGAGCCTCACACATCCAATGAGGATTTTCTCTGCCCAATATCTACAGTTTTGTCTATTAACCGTTCCATTTAAATGAAAAGTAGCTTCATCAGAAAAAACAATTTTGTTTATGAACTGCAAATCTGCTTCCATTCTGTCCATCATCAGTTCACAGAATTGTTGCCTTCTATCAGGATCATCCTCATTTAACTTCCTGAATCAACTGAACTTTATAAGGATGGTATTTTTCTTATGTAAGCTCTCAATATCGATGATTTACTTACATCATTGTCGGCGGCAAGTTGTCTACTTGTCATATGCGGATTTTCCTCAATCGCTAACAGTACATCTAACTTTTTTCCTCATCCAATTTAACATTTCGACCTGGTTTTTGAATAGTTTTTACATGTCCAGTTTCACGAAATTTTGTTTCTATTTTGCTAACTGTGAGATGACCAGGGTATTTATTATTAAACATTTCACAAACTTCCTTTTGAGTTCTTGTTTTATTACAGCATCCAATCATAATTGAAATGTATATTCTTTGAGTTTCGGATAAATTATTGGTTGTGTGAGGCTCACACACAATATCCTAAAGAAGTGAATGTTTGGGCTGGTATCATTAACAGCAAAATTATTGGCCCTTATTTTATTGAAGGCACAGTTAATGGTGAGGTTTATCTCATTTTTTTTATAAACTTTTTACAGCCTACATTAAAAATAATTTTTCCTGATGTTAATGATCCAAATGCAATAGATAGATCAATTTGGTACCAACAAGACGGAGCTTCACCGCATTACAAACGTATTGTCAGGTATTATTTGAACGAAGTTTTTCTCAATAGGTGGATTGGAAGACGTGGAACGATTGAGTGGCCGCCTAGATCCCCCGATTTGACTCCTCTCGATTACTTCTTATGGGGTTATTTAAAATCGAAAGTATATTTCAATAGACCAGACAATAATACAGATTTAAAAGTTAGGATAACGGAAGAAATTAACAACATAACCCCTGAGGTCCTCAAAATGTTGTACGAGAATTCCAAGATCGACTTGCTTATTGTCAAGAAGAGAATGGTGGTCATTTTGAACATTTAATTTAATTGTAAAATAAATTGAAAAATAATTCCTAAACATTATGTGACATTATTTCCTTCATTCTACGTAAAGTATCAAAATTTTACATTTTCCCAGTTATGATTGCACCAAATTTGAAAAACTTAATATTGCTGAACAAAGAATGAAAATCACTTTCGAACAAGGTGCCACACGGCCCCCCTTCTATTTTTTTTTGCGGGAGTGCTCATAATTCAGAGCGGTGCAGGAAGGGGATAATATTTTCATACTGTTTTTATAAACAAATACATAATAACGCTAAAAATGAATTTATTCCATACCTATGGCCGGCACTGTATAGGTAATGAAAAAAAATCAATTTTGAAAGTTCACTTGATCCGTATTTTTTTACTATCATCAGTTATCATTCTCGCACCTTCAAAAAACATATATCTCCTTGTTATCAGTGGCCTTTGGAGAATAAATATGCTATGATTTCATCAATGCATTCACTTTACCAATTATATGATCTGTCATTATTGGCATTAGAATATGAAATGTGAAATTGATGTCCGTTCCCAAGCAGCATTATAGTGACAGAAACTGATACTGCAACTTCGACTCGGTGGTTATCACGTAATCACCACCAAATCTACCACTATACAGCGGGAATAACTAACATTTTATGTGTATGGTTGTAGTCACGTAATTCCCATCTATGGTAGCCACTCCACAGTTCTATAACTTATTAGTGTCATTTGAGGTGTCTGAAACAGTATGGCCACTGAGCAAATCACTTCATAGGTTCTCAAACTCAAAAGTGGAAAATAACTGTTGCGGTAACTATCCTGTACCACTAAAATATCACTTAGAAGTCACAGTCAGTTTCGAGAGAGTATGATAGTTTCGGTGACGTTTTGGTAACTTCCATAAAGCCTTCAATGTGGCAGGCACTTGATTGTGATATTTGGTGATGGTTGCCACGTTCTTGCTATCTCCATAAGTGATAACCTTAAAATTCATTCACCTGTAACGTGAAACATGAATGATTTTATTCAATATGAAATGGGTTATGCGTTTTCAATAGACAATTTTCCTTGATTCTGAAGTGACCGTGGATTGGTCCGTGCGATGACGAAAACTAACCTAACCTAACTAACTAACTTTTCTCAAATTATTTTATTGTGGCTTACAAAAAGATCAGTGTGAAAGCAGCCACGAGTTTCAGCAATGAATCTGTCGCGGCGATACGAAGTGTTCTCGGCCGCCAGCGGTCCCTAAAATGTGTAGGAATTTCATGGCCAGAGCCATTAATTTACTCTTTGATGGGAAAGTTTTCGTGGATGGGGATTTTTTTGCATAAAACCTGTGCAACTTGAAAATGTCTATACAATATTTATATATCGAAATATTCTGCCTCACAAATTTTGGGGGGTTTTTTTAAAAAAATTTAAATTAATTTGGCCCCCACAACGAATTAAATTAATTTTCAAAAAAAAATCCAAAACTCCTTCAAAGTTTTCGTGGATGGGGATTTTTTTGCATAAACCTGTGCAACTTGAAATGCTCTACAAGACTTGTATTTCGAAATATTTTGTCGCACAAAAATTTGGCCCCCACAACGAATTAAATTAATTTTCAAAAAAATTCCAAAACTCCTTCAAAGTTTTCGTGGATGGGAATTTTTTTGCATAAACCTGTGCTACTTAAAGTGCTTTACAAAACCTATATTTCGAAATATTTTGTCGCACAAAAATTTGGCTCCCACAACGAATTAAATTAATTAAAAAAAAATCCAAAACTCCTTCAAAGTTATCGTGGATGGGGATTTTTTCGCATAAACCTGTGCTACTTAAAGTGCTTTACAAGACCTATATTTCGAAATATTTTGTCGCACAAAAATTTGGCCCCCACACAACGAATTAAATTAATTTAAAAAAAATTCTAATACTCCTTCAAAGTTTTCGTGGATAGATTTTTTTGCATAAACCTGTGCTACTTAAAGTGCTCTACAAGACCTATATTTCAAAATATTTTGTCGCACAAAAATTTGGCCCCCACAACGGGTTAAAATAATTTTCAAAAAAATTCCAAAATTCCAAATTTTTGTGCGACAAAATATTTTGGAATATGGTCTTATAGAGCACTAAGCACAGGTTTATCAAACCATCAAAACTTTGAAGGATTTTAATTTTTTTTTTAAGTAATTTAATTCGTTGTGCAAAGTGCGTCATATTCGGAATATAGGTCTTATAGAACGAATAGATGGGTTTATGCAAAAATCCCATCCACACGAAAACTGAAAATTTTTTTTTTTAATTTAATTCGTTGTGAATTTGTCGCATATTCGAAAATGGTCTTAATAGCCTTCGAATGACGGTTTTATGCGAAAAATCCCCATCCACGATAACTGAATTTTGGAATTTTATTTTTATTAATTTAATTCGTTTGAGATAAACTGTGCGAAAAATGATTTCAAATATCTTAACACAGACTTATGAAAAATCCCATCCCGAAGGATTTTGATTTCAATTTAATTCGTTGTGAAGAAAACACGATGACAAATATTTCGAAAATGCAATGACTTTATACACAATTTATGAAAAGAATCCCCATCCACGAAAACTTTGAAGGAGTTTTGAGAAAATTAATTTAATTCTGTGAAAACCGATGCATCATTTCGAAATATAGGTCTCAAACTACTTCAAGTAGACAGGTTGTTGACAAAATCACCATCCACGAAAACTTTGAAGGAGTTTTGGAATTTTGAAAATTAATTTAATTCGTTGGGAGGCAAATTTTTGTGCGACAAAATATTTCTAAAATATAGGTTTTGTAGAGCACTTTAAAGTAACACTGGTTTATGCAAAAAATCTATCCACGAAAACTGAAGAGTGTTGGAATTGAAAAATTTAAATTTAATTCGTTAGTGGGATTTTGCGACAAATATTTCGAAATAAAGGTCTGTGAAGCACTAAGTAGCACATGTTTTCGAAAAATCCCATCCGAAACTTGAAGGATTTTGAATTTTGAAAATTAATTTAATTCGTTTGTGGGAAATCTTCGTGCGACAAAATATTTTAAATATAGTCTTTAAGACTTTGAGTAACGGTTTATCAAAAAAATCGCTATCCACGAAAACTTTGAAGGAGTTTTGGAATGTTTTTGAAAATTAATTTAATTCGTTGTAAGGGCCAAATTTTTGTGCGACAAAAGTTTTCGTTATATAGATCTTGTGAAGCACTTTAAGTTGCACAGGTTTATGCAAAAAAATCCCCATCCACGAAAACTTTGAAGGAGTTTTGGAATGTTTTTGAAAATTAATTTAATTCGTTGTAAGGGCCAAATTTTTGTGCGACAAAAGTTTTCGTTATATAGATCTTGTAAAGCACTTTAAGTAGCACAGGTTTATGCAAAAAATCCCCATCCACGAAAACTTTCCCATCAAATAGTAAATTAATGGCTCTGGCCATGAAATTCCTACATATTTTAGGGACCGCTGGCGGCCGAGAACACTTCGTATCGCCGCGACAGATTCATTGCTGAAACTCGTGGCTGCTTTCACACTGATTACAAAAAGTGCGTTTCATCTGTTACGTGAAATGTGAATGATATACATTCAATATGAAATGGGTTATGCAGTTATAGACAATTTCCTTTGCTTATGTATAAAAAGGTTAATTTAAATAGATCGGATCTCTGACTTGTGCTCTTACTTAATATTTATACTTTAATTGTTAATTCTGTTTGCATAAATGCCATCGTTTTCATTACTTGTTAATTGATAATTGTTACTTGATAATTGTTGATTGGAGCTGCACAAATCCACTATACTTGCTACATGTCCTTTTTTAACAATTAATGAATATGTACCCGAAATTTCGAGGTTAAAACTGAAGTGGCAGGTTAAAAGCCGTGTTTCCTTTTTCAATTTTTTAAGGTTATAACTTTGAAGTGGTGAGTCATGGGCCTGCGACGTGGGTGCCACTTTCCAGTGGTGGAAAAGTTAATAATTCAGTTCCACTGGGCACTTTATGATGGGAGGAGCTTTAGAGTGGTTTATTTACACTTTCTGCCACTTTAAAGTTATATTCTGCAAAAGCCGCCATATTTACAGGAATATGCTGGGTCGCCATTATTAGAGAAATGATCGAAATATTCAATAAAGATTTATTTGTCTTCAGCACTGCATCAAACGTAGTAATTTGTTACGTAAGTATTTGTTTCAACTGACCAAGATTGATAAAACAATGTTTGAGGGATTTAAGTACATAATTTCAGAGGCGAGTTATTTTCAAAATTATAATGTTTTCCTTAAATGAAGTGTATTCAGATGGCGCTTGCTCACAATCGAGCTACAACACCCATATTTCACATAAAACTTTCAATCGTTTTAATTTTATCCCGATCAGAAGTATCCAAATTCAATATACTTACTTACGCGTTTGTATGTTTATATGTAAAGTTGATCGGGGGTTAGAAATGAATCAGGCAAAATGGAAGAATGAGGAACATTTATCACAAAAATATGTTGCTGAACAGAGATCGAGCTACATATCAGTCAGTTTTTAACGTGTCTAGTGTCGCCATACATATCCACGTTTTTGCCAGGTGACCACAACGTGGTTGGAATGTGGCTATCTGAGATCCAGGAACGTAGATCGGAACGTAGCAGCCACCAAAAAAGTGTTCCCCATTTTGGTAGCCGCCGCGTGATAGAACCGTGAATATTACGTGGCAGTGGTTGTGGCCAAACACTTCAAAGTTTTTCAGAATCGTGGCCGCTACGTTCCGTCCACTTAAAATGCTATTTGGGTTGTGCAGTGGCCACAACTCGTATATAAACCTGACACAGCCGTTCCGGCACAATCAACTGAAAATCATTCATTAGTTATTAAGTAACTATTTATTAACTATTTTCTAACACAAACCATTTTTTTTAACTAAGCTGATTAGTGAAAAAAATGGTGTTGTGCTAGCTTAATTCTCAAGCTGGCACTATCGTTTCATAACTTTCTATATAAAATAGTTGGGAATATGATGATTTTTGATAGCTCTCAGATAGTATATGAAAAATTCGAATTCAGACGAAATTGAAAGAGTTTAATACATCAAAATTAGTTTTCGTGACTCTACCATTCACACACAATCACTCAAAATGAACGAGGAATGGTCTATTGTTGATCATTGTCAAAAAATATGCTGAAAAACATATCAAATATAAATTTTAACAGAACCAGAAAATGCAAATTAATACAAAAAAAGTTATCGGTACTCTACTCAATAACTCCAGCACAACTACTTTGTTGTTCATCATTATCCAGAAATAGTAATGTTGCGCTAGAAAATATATCGAATAGAAATTATAACATAGCCTGAAACTGCAGATTATTACATAAAAATGGTTTTTCTACAACCGAGCGAAAAGTACCATGTTTGCGCTTCAAAAAGAAAGCGCAAAGTTGCACTTTTCCGAGGATAGAGCATTTTTTTACTTTGCCGCTCGCCGAGCGGCAAAGTAACCAAAACGCTCGCTGAGTTACCAAGGGTACCATAATGGAAAAACATCAAATGTTTTTGCGACATTTGACACCAGAGTAGGTGTCAACTATTTCATGAACAACGCGTGATTTTAAGATCGTCATTGAAAATAAAAATGTCTTTTCTTGAAAATTCGATGGAAATCGATGAAATTAGTGAAATTTCGTGCACTTCGCCGGGAAATTGCTCAAGCTGCAAAATCAGTTGCTCTTAATTTTGCCAGAGAAGTCGAGAAGCAAGTACGAAAAGCAGTATGAACTTTTTAGTAAATGGTGCGATTCAAAAGGAACCAAGAAGATAACAGAAAACATTCTACTTGCTATTTTGCAGAGAAAACCAAGGTAATGAAATCCTCTACACTTTGGTCTATATACTCAATGCTGAGATCTACGATATCAGTAAAACATGATATAAACATCAGCGAATACAAAAAACTATTGGCTTATTTAAAACGTCAAGCTGTTGGCCACAAACCAATAAAATGAAAAACCTTAAATTTTATTGAAGTCAAAACCTTTTTAACAGACGCTCCTGATGAGATATATTTACTGCAAAAAGTGATCTTAATTTTCGGTATCGCTGGAGCGTGTAGAAGGGACGAACTTGTCAAGAAGGTAATGGACGACATTGAAGATAAGGAGTCAATCCTTATTGTAAGACATACACTAAGACATACACTAGCAGAACATTCACTGTCACAAATAATGCAACACTGAACTATATATCAATTTATCGAAAATATATCAACATCAGGCCCAAAAATTGTGAAATACATAGACTATTTTTAAAATATTCGAATGGTAAATGCCATAATCAAGTAGTGGAATGAATTATATTGCAAAAGTTCCAAAAAATATAGTGCAGTATCTTGGACTTCCAAGTATACAGGCCATTGCTTCAGGCGAACTTCTGCCACTCTTTTAGTTAATGGAGGAGGCGATAACACGCAATTGAAAAAACATGGAGGAAGGAAGAGTACTAGCATATCAGAAGGTTGTATAGATGAAAATCTTACTAACAAAATTTCTACATCTGAAAAAATGTTGGGATTGACATCGACGCCGACGGTAAATAAACCATTATTTGACGTATCAAAAAGTTTTTGAAACAGCTATTTGTGTTTAATAAATTGATTGTAATAATTATCTGATAATAGAAAGTTTTGAAAAGTATAACTTATGTAATTGTAAAGAATTGTGCCATGTCCAAGTACGCACGGGTGTGAAGTTATCCACAACCACAAAATACACTGAGAAAAATGTAACTCGGATCTGTTTCTCGTCAAAATGACAATGGAGGGCTTATTTCAGTAAACGATCAAATTCTGTAGGTTGATAAGTGTAAGAAATTATATTTAGAATGCGTTGTACCCGGGGACGGGGGTGTAATCGGGGTGGAAATGTTGAAAAAATTAAATATACATGCAAACGGCACTGTAGAGTATTTTAGTTTGCAGAATCAAATACAGGAGATTGGAATACATAGCACCTGATATATGAAATCATTTGTCGCCCCGTCGGAGGGTGAGTTTTGGGGGTGGAAATGTTGTAAAAAATCAAAATTCAAATTAAACAGCAGTGTAGAGTTTTCTAATATGCAGAATCAAATTCCGGAGGTCAAAATACATACTACCTGATATATGAAATCATTTTTCGCCCCGTCGGAGGGTGAGTTTTGGGGTGGAAATGTTGAAAAAATCAATATTCAGTTTAAACGACGGTGTAGAGTTTTCTAGTATGCAAAATCAAATTCAGGAGGTCGAAATACATACCACCTGATATATGAAATCATTTGTCGCCCCGTCAGAGGGTGAGTTTTGGGGGTGAGAATATTGAAAAAAATCAATATTCAGTTGAAACGACTCTGTAGAGTTTTCTAGTGTGCAAAATCAAATTCAGGAGGTCGAAATACATACCACCTGATATATGAAATCATTTGTCGCCCCGTCCGAGGGTGAGTTTTGGGGGTGAGAATATTGAAAAAAATCAATATTCAGTTAAAACGACTCTGTAGAGTTTTCTAGTATGCAAAATCAAATTCAGGAGGTCGAAATACATACTACCTGATATATGAAATCATTTGTCGCCCCGTCCGAGGGTGAGTTTTGGGGGTGAGAATATTGAAAAAAATCAATATTCAGTTAAAACGACTCTGTAGAGTTTTCTAGTATGCAAAATCAAATTCAGGAGGTCGAAATACATATCACCTGATATATGAAATCATTTGTCGCCCCGTCCGAGGGTGAGTTTTGGGGGTGAGAATATTGAAAAAAATCAATATTCAGTTAAAACGACTCTGTAGAGTTTTCTAGTATGCAAAATCAAATTCAGGAGGTCGAAATACATATCACCTGATATATGAAATCATTTGTCGCCCCCGTCCGAGGGTGAGTTTTGGGGTGAGAATATTGAAAAATCAATATTCAGTTAAAACGACTCTGTAGAGTTTTCTAGTATGCAAAATCAAATTCAGGAGGTCGAAATACATATCACCTGATATATGAAATCATTTGTCGCCCCGTCGGAGGGTGAGTTTTGGGGGTGAGAATATTGGAAAAAATCAATATTCAGTTTAAACGACGGTGTAGAGTTTTCTAGTATGCAAAATCAAATTCAGGAGGTCGAAATACATACCACCTGATATATGAAATCATTTGTCGCCCCGTCCGAGGGTGAGTTTTGGGGGTGAGAATATTGAAAAAATCAATATTCAGTTAAAACGACTCTGTAGAGTTTTCCAGTATGCAGAATCAAATTCAGGAGGTCGAAATACATATCACCTGATATATGAAATCATTTGTCGCCCCGTCGGAGGGTGAGTTTTGGGGGTGAGAATATTGGAAAAAATCAATATTCAGTTTAAACGACGGTGTAGAGTTTTCTAGTATGCAAAATCAAATTCAGATACCACCTGATATATGAAATCATTTGTCGCCCCGTCGGAGGGTGAGTTTTGGGGGTGGAAATGTTGTAAAAAATCAAAATTCAAATTAAACAGCAGTGTAGAGTTTTCTAATATGCAGAATCAAATTTCAGGAGGTCAAAATACATACTACCAGATATATGAAATCATTTGTCGCCCCGTCGGAGGGTGAGTTTTGGGGGTGAGAATATTGAAAAAAACAATATTCAGTTTAAACGACGGTGTAGAGTTTCTAGTATGCAAAATCAAATTCAGGAGGTCGAAATACGTACCACCTGATATATGAAATCATTTGTCGCCCCGTCCGAGGGTGAGTTTTGGGGTGAGAATATTGAAAAAAATCAATATTCAGTTAAAAAGACTGTAGAGTTTCTAGTATCAAAATCAAATTCAGGAGGTCGAAATACATACCACCTGATATATGAATCATTGTCGCCCCGTCCGAGGGTGAGTTTTGGGGTGAGAATATTGAAAAAATCAATATTCAGTTTAAACGACGCTGTAGAGTTTCTAGTATGCAAAATCAAATTCAGGAGGTCGAAATACATACACCTGATATATGAAATCATTTGTCGCCCCGTCCGAGGGTGAGTTTTGGGGTGAGAATATTGAAAAATCAATATTCAGTTAAACGACGTGTAGAGTTTTCTAGTATGCAAAAATTCAGGAGGTCGAAATACATACACCTGATATATGAAATCATTTGTCGCCGTCGAGGGTGAGTTTGGGGTGAGAATATTGAAAAATCAATATTCAGTTAAACGACTGTAGAGTTTTCTAGTATGCAAAATCAAATTCAGGAGGTCGAAATACATACACCTGATATGAAATCATTTGTCGCCCCGTCGAGGGTGAGTTTAGGTGAGAATATTGAAAAATCAATATTCAGTTTAAACGACTGTAGAGTTTTCTAGATCAAATCAATTCAGAGGTCGAAATAATACACTGATATCATGAATCATTGTCCGTCGAGGTGAGTTTTGGGTGAGAATATTGAAAAATCAATATTCAGTTTAAACGACGTGTAGAGTTTTCTAGTATGCAAAATCAAATTCAGGAGGTCGAAATACTACCACCTGATATATGAAATCATTGTGCCCGTCGAGGGTGAGTTTAGGGAGAATATTGAAAAATCAATATTCAGTTTAAACGAGGTGTAGTTTTCTTAGTAAAATCAAATTCAGGAGGTCGAAATAATACCACCGATATAGAATCATTTGTCGCCCGTCGAGTGAGTTTGGGGTGAGAATATTGAAAATCAATATTCAGTTTAAACGACGCTGTAGAGTTTTCAGTATGCAAATCAATTAGAGGTCGAAATACACTACCGATATAGAATCATTGTAATCGTTCGGTGAAGTTTGGGTAGAATATTGAAATCAATATTCAGTTAAACGACTGTAGTTTTCAGATGAAATAAATTAGGTCGAACTCATCGATATGAAATCATTTTCGCCCGTGTGATTTGGCTGAAATTGAAAAATTCAATTCTTGTCAGAGTTTTATATGAATCATGAGTCATATACCACCATATATGAAAATACCGCGGGTGAATATTCGATATGGAATGACGAACCTCCAATTTATTTAACAGACTCTGTAGAGTTTTAAACTAATATGATTTCAATATATCACCCGAAATATCACCCCGAGGTGGGGGAAAAATTCAATATGTGTATTACGACCTCTGATTTTGCATACTAAACTTACACGCGTTTAAATTGAATTCTGTTTTACACCGACACCCGAAAACTCACTCCGACGGGCGACAAATGATTTCATATTCAGGTGTATGTATTCGACCTCCTGAATTTGATTTTGCATACTAGAAAACTCTACGACGTCGTTTAAACTGAATATTGATTTTTCAATATTTCACCCCAAAACTCACCTCGACGGAGGACAAATGATTTCATATATCAGGTGGTATGTATTTCGACCTCCTGAATTTGATTTTGCATACTAGAAAACTCTACACTGCGTTTAAACTGAATTCTGTTTTAATATTCTCACCCCAAAACTCATCGACGGGCGACAAATGATTTCAATATCAGGTGGTATGTATTCCGACCTCCTGAATTGATTTTGCATACTAGAAAACTCTACACCGTCTTTAAACTGAATATTGATTTTTTCAATATTTCACCCCCAAAACTCATCCTCGACGGGCGACAAATGATTTCATATATCAGGTGTATGTATTTCGACCTCCTGAATTTGATTTTGCATACTAGAAAACTCTACACCGCGTTTAACGAATTTGATTTTTTTCAAATTCTCACCCCCAAAACTCACCCTCCGACGGGGCGACAAATGATTTTATATGTCAGGTGCTATGTATTTTGACCTCCGGAATTTGATTCTGCATACTAGAAAACTCTACACCGTCGTTTAAACTGAATATTGATTTTTTTCAATATTCTTGCCCCCAAAACTCACCCTCCGACGGGGCGACAAATGATTTCATATTTCATGTGCTATGTATTTTGACCTCCGGAATTTGATTCTGCATACTAGAAAACTCTACACTGCTGTTTAATTTGAATTTTGATTTTTTTCAACATTTCCACCCCCAAAACTCACCCCCGCGGGGACAAAGATTTAATATCATCATTTTCAACTCGAATTTGATTCTTCAAACTAAATAAGCCTACAAGTGCCGTTTGAATGTATATATAATTTTTTCAACATTTCCACCTCGATTACACCCCCGTCCTCGGGGACAACGCATTCTTAATATCATTTCTCACATTTATCAACCTACAGAATTTGATCGTTCACTGAAATAAGCCCTCCATTGTCATTTTAACGAGAAACAGATCCGAGTTACATTTTTCTCAGTGTATTTTGTGGTTGTGGATAACTTCACACCCGTCAAGTACGCCATTCCAGTTTAATATACTTAACTGCGCTAATTGAAAACTGCGTCCAACATCTATCGAAAAATGGTGTGATTAACAACATTCAGAGGAGTCTACTACAAATGTCGACCAAATATATAATAATATTCCCAGAAGAAAAATGAATATGATCGCTTCAAAATATTACATATATGTTATCAAACACAGACATTCAATACCGAGTAATAATTCGCCTGGTTTTTCACCACTAAAGAGGGAAGAAGTATCAGAAGAATTCCAAAAACATTTAGATATTGTTGACATAGATTTAAATCATAAAGTGACACAATAATATGTAAATAACTAATTAAATAGGTACTAAAGTATTTTTTTTACAATAACACACATGTGTAGCGCAAAGTAATTCTCGCACGTTTTAAAATCCGAACTGTCAAATTTGAGGTTATCAATAATCATTAATTTTTACCAAATATTTTTGTAAATCTGCGGTTGTAGAAAAAATCTTGTGAATTCGAGCGCAAAAACTTTGCCGCTTTCAAAACTTTTTTCTCAAGCGGCAATGTATTACTTTGCGCTCTTGATACACAAATAGCTATTTCGTGACTCTACTATTCAATAACTCCAGCACAATCACCCAAAATGAACGTAGACTGCATCGTAACTAGTGAAGTTGGGCTGGAAATATATCGAACAGAAATTTTAACAGAGCCAAAACAGCAGATTGATACATAAAATAGTTATTTTCCAACAAGTGCGCAAAGTGTTATTTGTCCACCAAATACAATTGCAGAACTGTTCATGGAAGCAAAAGCACTCGACTTTTCCTAAGAGCGTATATCAGAAAAAAACAAAAATAAAAAATATAATTATATTCAATAATTTTAATTAAACTTGAGTATCGCGTCACAAACGATTCTCAATCAAAATCAATGACATCATAGTAAATAAAATTTATTTGTTCTAATATTTTAGTCAGATTAAAAGAGCGTGAGCTTATGGACGCCTTGAAAAATGACTTAGGAAAAGGGTGTTAATATTGTTCTAGCACATAAACAGATTTTGGCAAAATATTTCTTATTGTAATCTAATAATTTCGTGAAAAAATGGCCGACATCCCTTGGGATCCGGGGATTTCCTGCCCTCAATTTTCAAAAATTAATTTTTCATAGAAAACTTAGCTCTAGCATAAATAGATTTAGGCAGATGTTTCTTATTGCAATCCTATACTTTCGTGAATAAATGGTCGACTTCCCTTGGGATCCAGAGATAGAATTTCCTACCCTTAATTTTAAAAAATTAATTTTCCTAGAAAACTTAGTTCTAGCACAAACAGATTTTGACAAGATGTTTCTTATTACAATACCATCATTTTGTGAAAAAATGGTCGACGCCCCTTGGGATCCAGGGGTAGAATTTCCTACCCTTAATGTTCAAAAATTAATTTTTATAAAAACTTATTCTAGCACAAACAGATTTTGGCAAGATGTTTCTTATTTCAATAACATCTTTTCTGGAAAAAATGGTCGCTTCCTTGGGATCCAGGGGTAGAATTTCGTACCCACAATTTCAAAAATTATTTCTCATAAAAAACGGTGTTCTAACATACACATATTTTTGCAAGCATACATTTGAAATTAATTAAATGTAATTAACTAAAAAAAATATTTTTTTTTATGAAAATCCTATTATTGAATTGAATCTAATAATAAACGTCGATGATTAACCCTGGTAGCAGAAATGGGCGACTTAAATAAATAAATAAATAAAAAACGAAATAAAAATCAGCACTGAGGGTTGCATTCAACGATAATACTAGTCATTACAACAAATGAATATAATAATTGTTCCTGGTAATAAATTATACAATACAAAATATAATGTCTCGAAAGCCTCAGAAGGCTAATTTAACAAGAATACTGATAATAAATGCAATAAACTTATTCGTAAGTCTGTTTATGCTAGACCCAAGGTTTCCAAGAAAATTAATTTTTGGAAATTAGGGTTGAAAATTCTATCCCTGGATCCCAAGGAAAGTCGACCATAAGAAACATCTTGCCAAATCTGTTTATTAGACCCAAGTTTTCTAGGGAAAATAATTTTTTGAAAATTATATCTCTAATTTTTTTATTATAAAAGTTAATTCCTCCCATCTTCCGAAGAAATCATCAATGAATGTATTCAAGTCAATATATTTTCTAGAGATTTTATTAGATTTCATAATAATAGGTTATATATGTTAACGTAGATTTGGTCTGTTATCTTTGGCTGCTGTTTTCACACCGATTATAATACAGTGGTTAGAAAAAATAATTTGAAAAATATATATTTTTTTGTCAAACTCGACCAAATTGTAGGGACCGCTGTTTGCCTGTAAGAAAACACTGGCAATGTTTGTTTGGAGAACTGGTTTTGTTGATAACAAATGACACATGCTGTAGCTCCTGTATATGGGACAACGCGCCATACCTCCGATGCGTTCTTTCATTCGATAAGATAGAAGCAATATTTGCCGTTCCATCCGTTCGATTTGAATAATTGAGCACCTACCTTGGATACATTCCAGAGAGATGGATGAACGCTCAGAATGTTTCAACTTCGAAACTGCAAACTAGGTTGCCTTCGTTCGCATTGAATAATTTGTTCGATTCCTCCCTTGGGTTCCCATGACGTCACGTTGAATTTGACGTCAGCTCGACCTAAATCTATTATAGCGACGTCCTGTTGCCCGTTACATTTCCCTGGAATGTTATATTAAATGAACCGGTGTTTTTTGTTTGAAGTTGATGATGCACTGTTATAATAGAGAAAATGGTGTTTGAAATATAACGATATTTTCCTGTCTCCTGCGTACTGGATTAGAAGTTCTTTCTAAATTATTTTCACTAAATCCAAAATTCACTACTTTGTTTCGTCAACGAATTGTTGAGGGGTTGATTGTAACAAGATTTGTTAGAGAGTTTGGTGCTATTGAAAGTCATAAAATGGTACAAATAACTGATTTTCAATTTTAACAAGTGGCAGAGAAACATGACACAGCTTGGATAAAAATAATCATAAATTTTAATGATATTTTTGCATCAACCAATTTTTAACAAAAAAGTCCTCTTGCAGATTTTTTTTTTGTATTTATCATCAATATCTCTCAATTTGTGAAAATTGTAAGCTGTTTGGTCATCCCAAGCTTCAATGAAGATCTAGAGCTGGCTTAGAACCGATTTTGTAATATGCTCAAATCTACGGACGATAAAAGTTAACTTATTTTGCTTCAAAATCGAAAAAATGCAATCCATATTGTAGACACCCATTACTCTGGGCGTATCTTCTATCTCTCTGGAATGTATCTTCTAAGGTAGGTGCCTAATTATTCAAATCGAACGGATGGAACGGCAAATATTGCTTCTATATTTTCGAACGAAATAGGTAGAGGCATAGCGAGTGTCCCATTTTCAATTGCAGAAGCTGTTTCTATAGGGAGCAAATCAAAAACTCACTTCGCTAACACGAGCGTATATGCGAAGAAACGGAACGAAAAATAATCTGTACTACTTGTATACAGTCTCCGTCGGCACAAAGAGCCCGCTGGTCAACGTGGACTTGAGTGACTGCTGTCTGTTCTACAACCGATTCGTCTGGGCCAATCAAGTCGGACATCAATGCTGGCAGGTGTGTCTATACGATGTGAGGTCATAAATCACGCGTTATATTTGTGTTTTAAAATCTCTGAAAGATTAGAAACCAGTAGCGTCTGTGGTCTTGGTGTGTTCCGATCGAAATACGTTTTAGGATATTAAAATATCTAAATAAAATTAGTTATCTCCTCCACTGCTGCTCACAGGATTTCGCCGCAGGACTTTTTTATGCTTCTGCAATTGATATTGGGAAAACTATACCGAAAATAGGGTCGAATTGACAAGATATCGAAAAAAAATTAAATTTAACTTGGAATAGGACGAAAATCTTGATGAAAGAACCAAATCAAGAGGGGATAAAATTGAAAGAAACGGCCTGTATTCTTCTTTCCAATAACAACTGCTTTTCAATAAATTCTGTTGAAATGGACCATACATGGTTACCTCTACTCAGAGAGAGGAAGTGAGATATGGTAGAATGCCAATAAACTGATCTGAACAACACCCCTTATATCAAATGAGCAATACGTCACTCCCTCTACTACTCGTTAATATTATCCGTCGGCGAACGGTAGATCAAACGAAGATCAAAAGAGCCGATAGTCAACGTGGGTTTGAGTGACAGCTGTTTGAGTGACCGCAAGCCAATGATAATGATTGTAGGTGTGTTTATACGTTAAGACTAATAAATCAACAGTTTCAGGAGGTCTGAGTAAATGAAAGCCAGTAGCGTCTCTGATCTGGGATCGAAATAGGTTTTGAAATATTATATAGTTGTGATGTGTTTTGTTGGAAAAAATGTTTTTTTTTCGACTATGGGAAAATGAAATTATGATGATCCGATTGCCTATATATATATATATATATATATATATAATAAGGGAAAGCACGTGGCAGTAACTGTTTTGTCGACCTATCGCGAGAATAAATTGTACAATGTTGGATTCAGAGGAATTTTTTTGGACTGGACTGTGTACTTTCTCAGCAATAGGAAAATTATAGTCAAAGTAAAGGATGCTATATCCAACTCTCATATTACAGGGCTCTGTGCTCGGACCGCTAATATTCCTACTTTTTATAAACGACTTACCACTTCAACTAAAATCGCAACTACTGACGATATATGCGGACGATACCTCACTGGCGGTATCGGCACATACCTCAGAGGAACTCATATCATCCATTGCAGATACTGTAAATTCTTTCGTGACTGGTGCAAACGTAACGGTCTAATGGTTAATATCGATAAGACAGAGTGTGCACATTTTCATTCCAATAATATTACGTCCACCTCATCTTCTCTAACATGTCGAGTCGAGAGTAATATGATTGAATCAACCACAACAACAAAGTTCTTAGGCTTACATATTGATTCTAGTCTCAGATGGACAGAGCAAGTTAACGCAGTTAACAAAAAAATGTAAAAGGCCTTTTATGCAATTTCAAGAATTGAAGACTGCATGCCCACCAGTGCAGTAATAAACGTCTACTACAGTTTAGTGTACAGTCATTTATGTTAAAACCTAATCTTATGGGGAAATTCCACAGATGCCAATATAATATTCATAACACAGAAAGAGATCATACGAAAAATGTTTAGCCTAGACTTCAGACAAACTTGTGAGCCTACATTCATTAAATATAAATTTATGCCGTTCTACAGCATTTATATCCCTGTATCTTGTATGCAAGAAAAAATATTGATAAATTTGAACTGAATTCTTCAAATCATGATTATGATATCAGGAATTCTGATCATCTATGTGTCCCCAGACACAAAACTACAAAACTTGAAAATAGTTTTAGATACATGGGAATGAAAATTTATAATAAACTCCCACTAACTTTTACAAGTATGGACTCCTTCAGTAATTTCAAAAGGACCATAAAAATTTAATGCTGGAAAAATGCTACTATAGTGTAAACTCGAGTGTAAAAGAATACCTCCATGATAGCTTGTAGGTTTGGTTAAATCTATCAACAAAAAGAATAACTTATATCTACAGATCTGGAAAGATCCAAATAATACACGCCTTGAAACGAATTATAAAAAATATAAGACTACTTTGGAAAATATAAGACTACTAAGCTTATACCAAAAACTAAGAATTAATTCTTCAAAAACAAAATCTACAAACGAAATGTACTGCAAAAACCCGAGAGAAGAAATACACATTTTATAAAAAAACTACAGATGGAAAAATAACACATGACGAGCGAAATAGTGAATACCTTCAATAATCCATTTATCATTACGAGAATAGAGCTAGCTAAAAAAATTAAGAGAACATCGAAACATAAATTTGGAGAATACATAAGTAGACATTCCATATTCCTGAATCCTATTAATACAACAGAAGATGAAGTAGCAAATTGCAGGCCCGTACCCCTAATAACAAATATTGGCAAGATACTAGAGAAATTAATAAAGATTAGATTCAATTCCTTCATCGGAAAGAATCAGAATCTTCAAAGTTTATTCCGTTAATATCGCCCATTTGTCTTAAATGTTTTCCAGATTGTGTGCCAGAAAAAAAAAGTATGTAGAATATTTCTCTGTATTCCAAATAGTATATGAGTCCTCTGAAAACAGCCTACTATATTCTCAAGCAGATTTTATTGCTTTTTCGATCCTGTTTTCAATTTGAAAATTATACGTGGTATGTGTTGCATCCTGGCATTCCACCATGGCAAACAATTAACAAAATCGAAGAAAAAACAAGGGACAAGTAACCAAGAATACAATAACAAAAATAATAAATATTCATAATATGACATGAAGTATAACTTTCGACGATTATGGATGCCAGAGTAATGAATTTTGCTGTTTTTTTTTCAGATGACTTCTCTGTGTATTCTCATTCGAAATTGGCATACATTGAAGATGGTTCACACTATTTATTTGAAAATGTGAAAAATTCGAAATATTGAGAAAGAAAAACTAAATTCTAGGGTTTTTAATCAAAATACTCGAATTATTACTGTTCGTTTATTCCACTTTGAAAACAACAGAGAATAAGAATTTCAGTGAATGTCCTTTCCGGAATTTCATCAAAAATTAAAAACTTCTAATTCCTCAAGACTGCTGATTACAAATACCTATACAATAGGTGTATGTCGGTCGAATATCCATAAAAAAACACTACTTCCCTGGCTAATACCTCGACGGACGTTGAATGACATCTGATGGATAAACGTGCAAAGTCCTACAAGGTACTTTGCAAATGTTTGTTGCGAAATGGATAAATATTAACCACTCCACTCAGGCTGACAAACTTTAGACCGGTTTCGGGGTATTTGCACCTCATCAGTACAGGGTAGGTCAAGCAGACAATGATTAATGTCTGCGGTACCTGACTGAAACGATTAAAATCCGTCCACCTCATAGCATTCGCTGGGATTTAATTAGCGGCATGGACAACACCATTAGCTAACGCCATCTCAACGCAACCGGAGCAAGTAAAACATTATCGACTGAAATGTCCTCCTGATTCTCAGGATATAAAATAAGAGACAGAGGTCTGTGACATATCGATAGCCAGCTAATATTCCTCAAGACCGCTGACTACAAATACCTATACAATAGGTGTATGTCGGTCGAATATCTATAAAAAACAACTGCTCTGGTTGCGTTGATATGGCGTTAGCTAATGGGGTTGTCCAATTCAATCCCAGCGAATGCTATGATGTGGATGGATTTCAATCGTTTCAGTCAGGTAACGCAGACATTGTCTGCTTGACCTACCCTGTACTGATGAGGGGCAAATACCTCGAAACCGGTCTACAGGTGGTCAGCCTGAGTGAAGTGGTTAATATTTATCCATTTCGCAACAAACGTTTGCAAAGTACCTTGTAGGACTTTGCACGTCTATCCTCCGGATGTAATCCATCGTCCGTCGAGGGGATAGCCAGGGCAATAGTTGTTTTTTGATAGAGATTCTACCGACATACCCCTATTGTATATGTATTTAAAGTCAGCAGTCTTGAGGAATAAGACGTTTTTCATTTTTGATGAAATATTAGCTTGCTTGCCTATGTCACAGACGTCTGTCTCTTATTGCAGAGTATTTTCCGGAGCCTCTTGAAAATATCTCGATGATTTTATGACGTTATCGGAAATTCTCAACGGCTGCCTTCTTCTTCGCACAAGGTGGGCTGGTTCCGAAGAACCCCGTGTACGTAGGCCTCTCTATTTGGGCCCATTGTGCGCCCACTTGTTCTGAGAAAATCAGCTGGGCATGCCGATTTCTTTGACAAAATTCAGCAACTTCCTCAGCTGAATCTCCTTGACGTCCTCTGGGCTGGGCACTCAGTGAGGATGGCACCATCTACATAGGGGATCATCTGTGATCCCGATGAGCTCCATGTGCCTGTTCAGGTGATTATGTCCCGTTAGGAGCCCAGTCACACTCTTGATGTCCCGTCTGTTAAGTGACAGGATCTCTTTAGATATTTTTTTCGATGGCCCCTTCATGTGGAGCTTTGATTGCCTCATGCCTGGCGCCTCTTGTCATGTTTTAAGGAACTGCTTTTGAAGCAGTTCCTCCATATTTGAGTTTGCCAGGCTGCTGGGTATACCCAAGATGGGTTCAGGTCCGACTGGGTTTTTTCCCGATCCTATCTTGGCTAATCTGTCTGCATCCTCGTACCCGGAGACACCTGAGTGTCCCGGGACCCATATGAGGCTGACTTTGCTTGTTTTTGATAAACTTTCTATGGCGTTTCTACACTCGGACACCAGTTTGGATACAATCCTAATTGCGCCTAACGCCATAATATCAGCTGTCCGAGTAGATGGCAGTTTTTCCTGGCACATGTGAGTGAAGCATATACTTCAGCCTGGAACACTGAGGCATATTTGACTAAGGGAACTGAGATGTCTCCCTTTGTTCCTTCTTCGTAGACCCCTGCGCCGGACATTCCCCCAAATCTTGATCCATCTGTGTACCAGGTTGATCCATGGTTTGGGGGTCTGTTGGGCGCATTGTCTTTCCATTCCTCTCTTGTGGGGATGATTATATTGGGTCCTTTTCTAAAATCCAGAACAGGCGGGGTACTGTCTCTTTCCATTAATAGGACTAGACATCCTTCCTTTGACCTGTTCCAGATAGCTGAGTGTCCATGGTCTGCCTCAGTACCGATCCATTGGCATGCGCCTTTGAGTCTGTATGCAGCACGCATGGCTTCATGCTCAATGACAAGGTTCAGAGGTGGTAGTCCTAGTAGAACTTCTAGAGCTCTAGTAGGCGTCGTCCTCAAGGCACCTGTTATTCCTAGAGAAGCCAGTCGTTGTACTTTCAAGTTCATTTCAGGACTTGCCCTTTGTGGTACCGGTCCACCAAATGATGGATCCGTACGTTAGTGTCGGGCGAATGATCGCCGTGTATATCCAGTGTAGGGTTTTGGGTGTCAAGCCCCACGTGTTGCCGAAGGCTCTTCTGCATGCCCAGTAGGAGCAGGGAGCCTTCTTGGTTCGGTTTTCAATCTGTTCGTTCCAGGTCAGCTTGGAGTCTATGATGACTCCAAGGTGTTTGGTCGACGCTTTATACGGAAGCTGTCTTCCTGAGATTTAGTATCTCTGGAAGAGTTTCTATTTTGCGTTTCTTGGTGAAGAGTACCAAGTCCGCTTTTTCCGATTTGACTCTCAGCCCACCGGCAGTACACCACTGTTCTACTCTGCCAGGAGCTGTCATAATGTTTTCTCCTAGCAGGTTTACCGGTTGGTCTTGAGCCAACATGACGCTTCTATATACCGTCCTTCAGTTCTGTGAGAAGCTCGTTTACTACTAGGCACCATATTAGGGGTGATAAAACTCCTCCTTGTGGACACCCCCTTGATATTTTGGCAGCTACGGTTCTCCCGTTTAATTCTGCTGTTACCACTCGTTGTGATAGCATAGCTTTGATCCACCTTATAAGGGTGGGATCGATTCCGTGCCGCGCCGCAGCGTGGCAGATAGATTCAAATGACGTATTGTCAAAAGCTCCTTCAATGTCGATGAAGACCCCCATTGTGGACTGTCCACTGGCCACTACTCTCTCTATCCCATGGACTTTCCTGCTTGGTAGGCATATTGTTGCTTGTGCAGTGGGTTGCACTGCAGCGATTGTTCTCAACGGCTGCCTCCACTCATTTCCATAACACTGCTCCCCTTCTAATTTTTATCGTCCCGATAAAAAATTATTGGTTCACCATGATAGGGGATCTTCATCTTAGTCCTAGGGCTGCTCTGGATTCGGTAAACCACGTCGTTGATGCTCTTCTTCACCTCTTACGGCCCTTCCCAAAACGGGGTCAGTTTGGGGAAAATGCCCTTCTTCCTACGTGGGTTGTACAGCCAAACCTGGTCACCTTCTTTGAATCCTCCTGAGTTAGCTTTCAAATCACAACAATCTGTCACCCTGTCACTTGCCAATCCAAAATACAAATCCAAAAATATTTATTAAGAAGTATTTTTACACATCATATAGACTTAACCTAATATATACTACTACTATTATGTACAATGTTCTACTTATAATTTGCTTTGTCAAGGTCGAAGGAAGCACCCCTGCTGGTGTTGGCGGCTGGCATGGTTTGTACTCGGTTTTGGTCTTTTTGATATTTCCTTTTGTTGGCTCTCCGCCTGCGTATGCTTATGAGAGCAATGTCATATGTATTTGTACGAGCATTCAAATTGTTTTAAATCTTTTACCATATGTGAGAAGATAATGAAAATAGTATAGTGGAAAAGGGTGTCCCGACGTAGATAACGCCGGGCAACATAAAAAAACCAGCAGAGAATGCTAGGGATGTGTAATTTGAGGTATTTGAAGTTTGTGTGTTTTGATAGTTTGAGGATGTTCAGTAAAAAATTATTTAGGTCGATTTTTATGGAGTATTTCAGTGCTTGGGTATTCTTGTGGAATTTTATTCAATGTATGAATGCCAGTATCAACATATTCTGAACTGTTTCGTGGACTTTCCGAGGTCTGTCCCTCAGTTTATCTGTATAGTTGTGCACTTCTACCTCTTGGGTGCTTGGTGAACACCAAGTCACAGAGCAATCGAAGTTCCCTTCCGAAGATTATGCTAGCCGGAGTAAGCTTGGTTTGCTGTTTTTCAGTAAATGAATCCGCACAATCCGCCCTTATTGACTTGAAACGACTGTTATTTGTTAAATCTGCATTTCAATAAAAGAAATTGCAATACAAAGCACCCGCTTGGTCTGCAAGGAATTATCTGCCCCATGCCGTTACATATTTTAACTATAAAAATGGCCTAGTATGTTATGACGCAAGAACGGGTATAACAAAATTATGAAAATGGCAAATTCGGTCGCTAGCCATTGCTGCGTGGTAGATACACTTTGACACATGGTTTATTTTATCCGGATTCAAAATCTTACATCTATCTAGTGGACTCTACCATCGAAGAATACACTGAGAATACATCGACTACCTTCCTGTTTCCGTATCCAACCTGTACGTGACATACATATTAGCAGAAATTGCGTCACTGAAAATCTGAATCCTTATCAAAGACCATTGAAAATGTCCGGACGTAATGGTTTTCAATAGGTACGTTCAACGAGCTACAGGTGACCTTTAACGCTCTGCTTAACTCGAGTTTGTTACGGCGATTGAACAAAACTGGCTCGTTCGACGAAAACATCGATTAACCGTTACCGCAAACAATGCCCAGCGAGACTAGGAAATAAGTTGGTGATGTATCTGAAAATGACAATAGCGTGAATGTCTTTGAGGTTATATTGGATAGATATATATATATATATATATATATATATATATATATATATATATATATATCCTATATCTATAAGCGTATCGTTAGTAGGTGACGGACCGGTCCTAAAACGTTATTTCGAGACACTAGTTCTGCTTTGGTATCTCTAAAGGTGCAATATTCGTTTTCTTACTTCTTAGTATCCTGTCGGTTATATAGGCCCTCAAAATTTCAGAGTGTTGTTTTGGAACTGGCATAATGGGACATGATACTGCCTGTTTAGAGCGCTAGTAGATTAAAAAGGAGTGTTGGTAGGATATCACAAATGTTTTGCGACGCACTAGGCAGCTACACTCCAGCACACGAAAATTTCAGCATTCAGTTGTAGCCAACAGACGGTCGACGGTAAAGCAGCCCATATAATCGTATTCAACACCTTTCTGGAATATTTATAGTAGAATTCTCAATTAACGGAGGACTTCTCCACAATGTTGCTAACCTCGATTTTTCGCGTGTAAACTAGGATACTCTGATTTGTCTTTATTATCCAGCAATGGACTCATCTAATCGAATTATGTATTGAAAATGTCTTTTTTATGCATTTCCCAAACCTATGAAAAGCCGTGAAAAATGTTTAACATGGTTGAAGCTGTGTCAATGAACAACTTTTTTTCAAAGAAGTTTATATATGTAGCAAGCATTTCGTAGGAAATTTCATTAAAGATTGGATGCCAGTACAACATTCTCCTGTAAAATTAAATAAATAGATCTAGTCGCCACAATCGAAGTTGAAAACAATGAACAATTTATAATTTTTGGAACCTGAATCGAATGCAGATATTTTCGTGGATAAATCAATCCAGAAGATACCACTTGATCATATAAAAACTTGAGAAATAATGCAGTCCGTTACAAATATTTTACTGGATTAACCATCCGGCAGTTTGAAATATTTTATTATTTCCTAGACGAGTCTTTCAAGAACGCTCGAACCACAAATGAACAGCAGCTCTAGCCACGCCAAGTCCAGAGATGGATGACAGTACAAAACATGAGTTCGTTCGTTTTTCAGATATATCAGATATTTAAAAGTAAAAGACTCATACATTGCACGAGATGAAGAAAGATAACATGTCAAATAGCTACTGACTAAAACAAACGAACAAACCTAATACATGTCAGTTTTTTTTGACGAAGTTCCCTGACGCGGCTTGCGGTAGGTGTTGACTGGTGGAAATCGTCACGTAAGAAAAAAGCGTTTGGCCCCTCCACGCGAGTTTCTTTCTCTCTCTCTCTCGCTCTGTGTCTCTTCCTTGACAACTATATTCAGTCCTGTCAGAATTAAATGTCAACGCATTAAATTCCTATACAGGGTGAGTCAACAGGATTCCCGTGGTTCATTGCTCCTTAATGTATCACTAATTCGATTTCTTATATTTTTTTTGTCAAAGTGTCCATCTGAGACCACCTTCCAAAATAATTTTCATTCATACAGGGTGCATCATTGATGCGTGGCTAACCAAAGTTGTTCTTTTTCAAATGAAACAGCCGGTATATTTTCATATATTCCGATCGGCAGTTCCATTGGCTTCTCAACGATTTTTTCAATTTTGAATTCCGTTGCGGCGTTGCCAAGTTATTCAAAAAAAATCTATTTTGTAGACTTCTTTTCGAAAAAATACCTATTTCACAATTCGAAATATTTTGTAAATATAATTGGGGAATCGTTGGTCGATATGATGATGTTCATTGAGAATACCAAGAATTTTGAATGAATTGTACAGGATGTTCGATACAACAACACAAACTTAGCCATTTTCAAACATCGGTATTTTGATTTTTTCAAATGGAATACCCTGTATATTTTCATTAAAATCTACTCCTTTTTAATGACTCTACACTTTTCATCCCCGACGTCATGTACCTTAAACAACCTGTTTCCGAGATATTCTGGTTTGAAGCAATTGTTCAATATCAAATCAACAATTCTATAGATTTTTTTATCTACATTTTTTATCATAGAAAATACTGATACTGAATGATGTTTCAATTATTTTTTTCCATCTTCAGAAGCATTCTTGGCAACTCATGAATAACTAGCATAACAAAAGAAATTTTCAAATGTAATAATTTTTTTTCAGATTAGTTATCCATGACTACCGCTGAAAAATGACTATCGGAATTTGTAAATAGAGGTAATTGTCAAACTACAATCCAGTTATGTTAAAAATTATTGTGGCATTATGAATTATCGTTTAGAGGACATGGTTAAAATGGTGTATGCTTCGAGGGAAAAGTGATGGCAATTGCTTACTGGCATCTAGATTATACGAACAAAAGTTTCCTGAGAGAAGACGTCCAGACCAGCGAGCATTTCGAGACCTCAAAACAAGATTTGAAGAAACCGGAAAATTATTTTACAATAAGTTTGAAAGGCTTGTCCTGTAACGAATGATGAAAATACTCTTGATATTGCATTGCATGTGAGTACACGTATTTTGAGTAGGGAGTTGGGAATATCTCAAAGTAGTGTTTCTCGGATGGTGGTCATATGTAGTTAATGCAGGAGCTGACTGAAAGAGATTTTCCAAAGCGAATGCGGTTTTGGCAATGGGGTGTAGATAAAATCAACCAAGAACCTGATTTTTTTGAGTATGTTCTATTTTCGGACGAAGCCACGTTTCACAACAATGGCCATGTGAATCGGCATAATATGCACTATTATGCAACTGAAAATCCTCATTTTGTTAGATATGTCAATCACCAACAACGTTGGTCACTGAATGTTCGGTGAGGTATCATTAAACGGCGTGTAATTGGGCCCTTTTTTCAACGGTCATCTCAATGGAAGAAAATATCTAAGATTTCTGCGAAGTCAGTTATCAGATTTATTAGATGATATTCCATTGGCAATAAGGCAGAGAATGTGGCTACAACAAGATGGCGCTCCTGCACATTACCAAACTGATGTGCGGGAATACATTGATAATGAATTCCGTGAAAAATGGATAGGTAGAGGAGGGCCAGTTCAGTGGCCTCCAAGGTCACCGGACCTTACAAAAATTGATTTTTTTCTATGGGGATACATTAAATAGGTTGTCTATCAGACTCCGCCTACAACTCCTGAAAATATGAAAGCAAGAATTCGTACTGCTTTCAGGGAAATTTTAGAGGACATGCTGGCACATGTGGATACTAATTTCCGAAACAGATTGAAAGTGTGTACATTGAACATTTGCACAGGCACATTGAACATTTGCTGCATTAATTATTGTTATTTTCTGTTAGATTCGAATAAATAAGATTTTTATGCAAAGTTTAATTCCAAATATGATACCAAAGGCGAACATTGTCAATATTTTCTGTGGAAAAATATCCATCTTTTGGATGTAGAATATCTCGGAAACGAGTTGTTTTAGGTACATGTCATGAGGAATGAAAAGTGTAGAGTTATTAAAAAGAAGTTGATTTAAATGAAAATATACAGGGTGTTCCATTTGAAAAAATCAAAATACCGATGTTTGAAAATGGCTAAATTTGTGTTGTTGTATCGAACATCCTGTACAATTTATTCCAAATTATTGGTATTCTCAATGAACATCATCATATCGACCAACGATTCCCCAATTATCTTTACTAAATATTTAGAAATGTGAAATAGGTAATTTTACTACAAAATTCCTTTTAAATAACTCGGCAACGCAGCAACGGCATTCAAAATTCAAAAAATCGTTGAGCAGGCAATGGAACAGCCGATCGGAATATATGAAAATATACCAGGTGTTTCATTTGAAAAAGAACAATTTTGGTTAGCCACGCATCAATGATGCACCCTGTATGAATGAAAATTATTTTGGAACGTGGTCTTAGATGGTCCCTTTGACAAAAAAAATATAAGAATTCGAAATAGTGATACATTAAGGCCCGGTTGTTCAATCGAGGATGACCAAGTGATTTGGCTTAAACCAGGATTACCAATTGTTTCAGTTGGTCAATACGGGTTTATGAGATAAACCTAGTTTAACCATGGTTTAAGTTAATCTCATGAATTCGGGGGTTTAAGGAGATAATTTGCCGATTCTAACCCATTTGATTGTTTGACATTTCAATAGACATTGACTATTCTGAAAATTATTATTGTGTTGAATATTTTTGTTTTATACCCGACTGCAAAGATGTTCGTAGATATAACAGACGATTTATTTTGAAATTTTTGATATTATTGCCCCAAGAAGAAAGATAACCGTATTTAGACAATGTACCGTAATTTAGGGTGACTTTAACCCAGCTTGGGGACTTTGGCTCATTTTCAGAAATAGACATTATTAATTATAAAAAATGTAAGCCTGTTTTTTTATCGGATTGATTTTTCGTGATTCTATTGTATATATACCTGCAACACTGTATTCGATTTAGGAGTCATTTGCAACCAAATTCATCTTGCATAAAATTTTTCTGCAACTAGCAATGTTTTTTTACTCATTTATGATGATTAAAAATGAAATAACGTTTTTATCGGCAAATTTATTTTGCTTATTTTATCCGTCGGATTACTTTTAAATTACCCAAAATTTAAGCCATGGGTCAAAGCCAGCCCTCAATATGGGGGTGACTTTGCACACCATGTTTTTTTATATATCCACATACAAAGTCTTAATCACATTAATAGCTAAAAAGGGAAACATTCTCAATTAAATATTGAATAGAAAGATTTTTCTGTGAATTGAAAAATCTACGATAAAAATTAAGTTATTTTTTGTGAATGTCTAACAGAAAACAACTACTTCCCCGGCTAAAGCCACGCTGGACATTGACTACATCTGATAGATATTCTGAAAGAACCCTATAACTTAAAAGAAAAAATCTGAAATTGAAAATTTGCATTTTCATTCAGATAGTTATTTTTTATTGATTTTCTATTCCAGTCTCAATTTGAAAGAATGGTCAAAGATCAATATTTTGGTATATAATACCAATTTATTTCTACAAATTAATTGTAGACATTCTTTGAATTCAAGTAAGCCAAAGTCACCTGAAATTACGGTACCTAGAAACCATTTGGAAGAATGAACAGGAGAATAATTTTTGAATAGATTTCGCTTGCCTAAAGAAATCGTCCGCAACTAACAGAAATACAAAAAATCACCCCTCACTACAAAGGCAAAATCGTAACAAAAAATAAACTTCCAAATAAAAATCAAATCTTGATTTTTCATACCAGAAACGTTTGACATAAAAACCTAAAATTAAATCATCACAAATGCAAAATGAAAAACTACATGATCTATTCCCAGGAATCTCAAGCAAATGTTGATTTATTGATGGTTGATGAGTTATGTTTCAAAGATAATGTTTGTTTATATATCTCAATCATATGGGTTTTCTCTAGATTCTACTCCTCCCTTTGTAGTTCCAAGGAAAGTTGGTGCTTTTCTTTCATATGTATTAATTTCAACTTGTGTTCTTCGAATGATCGTTTTTGTAAATCTACAAAATCTGCTTTGGACAGAGCCCAAGTAGAAATTTTGTCCTTTATTGTTAAGATGCTATTCCTTTTTTTGGGACCGCCGCAGATGGTATTGTATTCTTACTTATTATAGCCCAAACTTCAATTTTTGCGAATTAGTAACTGCGTCCGTTTTTTACATTCTACAACATCTTGGAATTTTTTTACGAGTGAAATTATGAGTAATTTTTTTAGAGACGCCTAACAATTTATATAAAACACTTGGCTGTTTTCGATCAATGTTTCTGTATACTTTTGACAAAACTACGAATTCTTAGGTTAAGTTTGATTCAATGTTGATGTTTCTAAACGGTCCGAATGAAGGTACAAGCGGAAAAATGTGTTGCCAACATATGAAAACAATGAGTTAAGGAATCCAGGATTAGTTTTTCATTGAAAAATGCATAACGTTCTAATCCATAGTTAATTAATAATCCGAGTTTAGATAATCAACGGTTTAAACTCGCATTGAACAACCGGGCCTAAGGAGCAATGAACAACGGGGATCCTGTTGACTCACCCTGCATAGGTAAATAGGAAATGCAACATTGATGGAATAAGGGATTCTGAACTCACTACATGCAGTGATTTGATATTTGAATTCAAATATACCTTTTTCAGCATTTTAGAAAGCCTCAGTTTTTCAAGTAAGGCAGTGAATAATTCAATTGTGTCATTTTGTAGTTGGTAGAGCTTCAATGTGCTCCGCGAATTTCATGAAATTCAGTAGTTCAAAGTGTCGTATAAACCCCAAAGTGTTGAAAAAGTGAATTATTAACTACTTCGTTAACCTTTAAAACAACAAAACAGTCTGCTAAAAGTGATCTAAATGCCTAAAAAGAGTGAAAATAGTGTTTCTAACACGATATCTGGAATTTCTGGAAAAGTTCAATAAATGAACCCCCAATGAAAGAATCCAGTGATCCAGGTGCAGATCGCAACAAAAGCGTGGATAAATTGAAAACAAAACGCCACAGTGGATCATCCAGTGACAAAAACAGTGAAAAAGACATTATTTCACCGTACCAAACTTCTGAAACTGATAAAAACAGTGTGTTGTAAAATCTCACATCGGAAAACAGCGAAATCGCCAGCTGGTACTAGAAGCCGAAGAACTCCGAAAAAGATGCGATATAGTGTATCATTTTCCCCCAAGTGAAGCCGAAATACTCAAAAAACTCAATGATTACATTTCTAAACATAGTGAAAGTGTAAAGAAGAGTGATATTAAACCTAATAAAGACACTGGAGAGCCAGGGTCCGAGGCTGAAAAGACCGCCCGAGCCGAGGTTAGCGCAGAGTATGAAAAAACTGAAAAAAGTTCAAAAACACTAAGTGAAACGGAAAACGAAAAAAAAGTGGTGAGTGTAACCCATCAAAATGTGGGGAATGGAAACCAGCCGTAAGGACCTTTGTCCAGAAGAAAAATGTTGTTCACCACACTTTCCGAACAATTTGACAAAAGTGAAGAAAAATCCTAACATTTTCAAAGTGAGAAAATAATGCAGAAAAAATGGTGAGTCCAACACATCAAAATATGGGGAGTGTTAATATGGAGGATGATAAAAGGAGTAAAGCAACTTCGTTCCTGATGGGGATCACCCGACCGCACACGTTTTTTTATTTATATGCAGTTTTGCCAACGCTGTAAATGTATATTATTAATCAGGCAAAAAATCTAATATTATCTGACTAGGTAAATTTGTATCATTAATGTCTAACTAATTGGTTCAATTTCCAAGTAATAAGGCTAGCATTATGCAAATTAGAGTTTCCTAGTTTGCAGGAGAGAAAACAAGATTGGCAATCATGTGAAGTCTGAGACTGACTTACTATCTAATGGAGGTCTACAGTTGAATACAATCGTTCAGCAATTAAAAAGTCATTCTACCAAATACTTCATAATAATAATTTAATACATATTTTTTCTCATCGCTAGCATGGAGTAAATATATATATCCCATTGTATGTTCAAGTGCTGTTTTATCGGAGACGCTATCTACACAGAAGGCTTGTTAAGCGGTCACTGACCCTTAACGAAACGCAATGATTATTATGCGGGGTTTATTAGTGGTTGGAGCTATATACATATTTTTGCTACCGTCGCAAATGATTCATGAATATGGAATATGTGGGGTTAATGAGACAGGCGGGTTCGGATTTGTTCGATCGTTTCACCAAGTAAATTATTGGTGGGTGGGAGGTGGGATATTAGCAGGTTGCATTTTCGAATGCAGACAGAGGCGGCGAAGTCGAGTTCAAAGGGGCGCCAATTCTTTACTAATATGACTGACTGATTGACTAATAAATGTACAGAAAAAAATTTGTAGCTATAACCTGAAATGTTGAGAATGTATTTCCACATTTCGCAATTTATTCATTGAGAAATCTCAAATAAATATTTCAGAAAGCTGTCGTTGCATACGATTATATGCACTGCTGTACCGTCGATCGGTTGGGAATTCAAAATAACGGATACTCCCTCTGGTGTCTATTTTTGAAACTATACATACGTACATTGTTTAGTTTTCCAAACATTAATGTTTATATGATTTTAGCCATTCTATACATAAAACTTGTCGAATCTCTTTAATTGTTGTTATTTAACGAAATTCTTGTTTACCTGGTGAATGTTCTGTTGACTATTGTACGCCTCGAGTGAAAAAATGAGTGATTCAAGTTCAAATCATTATTGTTGTGTACCTCAAAGTGACTCTTGGCAAAACGATACCATTTGTATTGGAATAAGTTTTCATCATTTTCCGTGAGAAAATGAACGTAACGTTCTGGTGCAGACTAATCTAGGATTGAGCGAGCCTATAGACAGATGATGGGCTCTTGAAGAAGAATACATTCCCCTTTCCAAAATCTTCCTGTATCGTCTGTGGCCAGGAAAAAAGTGAAACAGGTCCTTCAAAGAGAGTTGAGAGGAAAGAAAAGAGAGGTATGAAGAGAAAAAAGAGATATTATTCAACATACCGAAAATTATTCATAAAGTATCGAAAAAGAGTGACTATATCATATCATCATATCATATCATATTGATACGTGGCTTGATACAAAGTGGGTAGTTGTAGTTGACTCCATCCAAAGAACGTGCAAAAGTCAGTTATAAAAAGAAATAAATAGACAAAAACACTTGGAAACCCACCACTAGCAATTACAGTGTCAATGTAAGTGAAATCAATATAATCTAAATCAAAGTCAACTTAATATACAAAATCAGAATCATAACATAACCGCAATCCCAAAATCTGACCAATAGCCAAATGTGCATGGTGCAAAGCCAAAGCCAAGAAACATAGTTGCCAGATTAGGGCGGAATATGGAAGCTCTGAGAGAAGAAATTCTGATCAGTAAAAGGGAATTGTAACAGAGTATACAGGCAAGTGAAGTAAATATTAAACTGAAAATTGAAACAATATTAAATGAGAAAATATGCACACTAGGAAAATAAAATAAGGAACTCAAAGAACGGGTAGAAAGACTGGAGGTAAAAAAAAATTACATCGTGATTTTTGGCATACGAAATGAGAAAAATGGAATCCCAGTAAAAAGATTCGGTGAAAATTTTAATACTCTACTGGGCACAACAATGAGTGACTGCGAAATCAATAATATATATAAAATAGGAAAATCTGACAAAAGTCCAATTAAAGTAGAATTCATTTCGTATCAATCAAAAACAACCGTTCTGAAAATTGTAAGAAATTAAAGGGCACGAATATAAGCATAGTTCCAGATTTGACAAAAATACAACAAGAAAGAAACAAAATTTTAAGAAATCATTTGAAGGACATCAGGAATACAACACAAGACCGCTGTTACATCAAGGGTGAAAAACTATAAAGCAATACAACAATATACTATTTACACAAGGATAAAACAATAAGAAAAAAACGAAAAGCATGGATTACTACCTCTCTGTTAAAATCTGTTACCAAAAAAAATTATTTGTATGTTGAATTAAAAAAAAAATCCTAACAATAATCTCAAAAAAAATGAATATTTGAATTGTAAAAGTGCAACAGAAAAATTAATAAAGAAAGCGAAAAGAAATTATTACAACAAAAAGGTGGAAAAAGAAAAAAATTCGTCGATAAAATTATGGAAACTAGTCAATGAGGTTGTTTCCAAAAGCGAAAGGGAGAAGATTCCAAGTATCAAATACAATGACCAATTAATCAGCGACGGAGAGCAAAAGGCAAATATATTCAATAAATATTTTATCGATGTTGGTGAAAATTTTGCCAGTGAAATCAATCGACCTCATAACTATAAAGAAAAGAGGACTGTGAGTTGCCACTCGTTATTTTTGAATCCAGCAACTGAAAGTGGGGTGAGAAGAATTATTAAATACGACCTGAAACCCAAAAAAACCATGGGGACGATAAGATCAGTGCTGAAACACTCAAAATTATAGTAGATTATATAAGCCTTCCCCTAACTGCAATAATCAACAATTCACTCGAGACAGGGCAATTTCCAATAGCATTCAAAAACAGTATTGTAATACCAATTTTCAAAGCTGGAGATAGAGACGATGTGGCAAATCACAGACCAATTTCACTGATAACGAGCCTGGCTAAAGTACTAGAAAAGATTGTGAAAGCTAGAGTAAAGAAATTCCTGGAAAAACATCATTTACTTTCAAACTCTCAATTCGGATTTAGAAACCACAAGTCAACTCAAGATGCAATACATTTATTAGCAAACACTATTTACGGATGCATAGATGAAGGTGAACCAGTAATCGGTATATTTCTTGACTTGGCAAAGGCTATCGACACCGTCAACCATTCCATTCTACTGGAAACCTTAGGGGACATGGGAATAAGAGGTCCAGCACATAGTTTTTTTAAAAGTTATTTGAGAAACCGAAAACAACAGGTCAAAATGAATGATAAAATTAGCGAAACAAAGGAAATATCATGTGGTGTGCCTCAAGGAACGGTGTTGGGTCCTTTGTTTTTCACTATTTATATGAATAACATATTTTTATTGGAGAAAGAGGGTCAAATCATCAGCTTTGCCGATGATACTGTGGTTATCTATAAGGACACAAACTGGTACAATCTGAAAATTAAAATTGAAAGGGATTTTGCCCAAATTAAAATCTGGCTGGACTACAGATTATTATCGGTGAATTTCAAAAAAACGGTTTACTTACCTTTCGGTAGCTTTGAGACAGCTCTTCCAAACTATGATATAACCACACAAAATTCTTTCACAATAAGACCAGCAAATGAAATTAAATATTTGGGAATAATGTTGGATCGTACTTTCAGATGGAAAACTCATGTGGACTACCTATCAAAAAAATTAAGGTATATTTTATATAGATATAAAAAAATTGTTGAATAAAAAATAAAAGAATAATAGTTTATCAGAGTTTGGTGGAATCACATTTGAGTTATGGAATCATAGGTTGGGGAGGTGTTTCAAGAGCACACTATAATGCAATACAGGTTTCGCAAAATAAATTTTTGAAATTACTATTGAACAAACACCATAGGTATCCTACTGATCAACTTTTTGCCGAAGCGAAAGTATTAGATATCCGACAGAATTATTATTTGCACGTCAAATAAGACAATACTTAAACAGAGGTGCATTACACAGTCGTACACATGTCTATGAAACTAGAAATAAACAAAAGTATGTTACACCCATTATGAACAAATACATCGGACAGAGAAGTTATTTGTACTAAATTATACAACACCTTGCCAGATAATACCAAACAGGAAAATACAGTCAAAAGATTTAAGATTGAAGTAAAAAGTTATATAATGAGTAGGCCAAGAAGAGAGGTACATGAATTAATTGACAATCCTTGATTAAAAATTAACTGATTACGTGTTTTGATTGTGATGCCATAGTTATACAATGATGATTTTTATTGGTATGTGAAATCACTTTTTTATTTTTTGTTACATGTTGAATCATTATATCATCTACTGAATTTTTTCGATGGATATTCGTTAAATAAGTTTAGGTTTAAGTGAAATAACTTTTTTATCTGTTGTTACATGTTGAATCATTATATCATCTACTGAATTTTTTCGATGGATATTCGTTAGATAAGTTTAGGTTTAAGTACTAAATTTATTTTATACATTTTAATTATTTATTTTTAATTACCTCACCACATACAAACTGTCGCCCAGATAGTTTCTGTGGTTTATATAGGTTTATTGAAATGTTTTAAATTTCAACTTGTAACTGTACCATATTATGTCAATAAACATACATACATACATATATGTATATCTAGGTGATAAGGACACATTGTTTACTTTTCGAAACATTAATGTTTATATAATTTTAGCCATTGTACACTTAAAACTCGTCGAATCTCTTGTGATTGTTGACCATTCAATTAAATTCTGGTTTACCTGGTGAATATTCTGTTGACTATTGTATCCCCTCGAGTGAAAAAATTAGTGATTCTAGTTCAAATCATTATTGTTGTGTACCTCAATGTGACTCTTGGGCAAAACGATCCTGTTGTATTGGAATAAGTTTTTATCATTACTGGTGCAGACTAATCTAGGATTGAGTGAGTCTATAGACAGACGACGGGCTCTTGGGATTTCGAATACAGTTCCTTGAGTTCCTTCCCAAAATGTTCCTGTATCGTGTGCGACCAAGAAAAAAGTGAATGAGAGAACCTTCAAAGAGAGTTGGGAGTAAAAAAAAGATAGTTAAGAAGATAAAAAGAGATATTATCCAACACACTGAAGATTATTCATACAGTATGGAAAAAAAGTGACTATGTATATCTAGGTGATAAGGACACATTTTCACACCATCTTGTTTGTTTTAGATGAAATGAAAAAAAAAACTGTTTTTGTTAGTTTTATTTTCAGTTTGAACATTCACAAATAATAATCTGTAACATTTCTTCAAAATAATTCTCGATGACGTCACTAAGCTGTCCAGAAACTTCGAAAAATATTTTTTTTGCAAGCAATTTCGAACAATACTTTGTCCCCTTCAAAGTGAGTTTTCGCAAATGATATTGTCTTAAGATTTAAATACACCACATCACTAGAGTCTTGAAATTAATAACATTACACAAAAAAAAACTGGAAAATAATACCAAATAGAAATATTTTAAGAAAAACTCCAAACAGAAGTGTATAACCTCTGGGAAAACACTAAAACAATGTACGTATGAATTGGTTTGAATTTTCGCAACTCTGGCGCTGGCATTTAATTTTGAATTCCCAATTGGCTACAATCGGCGAGATCACAAATTTGCTTCATATGTGCTTGAAGTTGAAATATAGTGATAAAATATTATGTATGCAGAGTTTTTCCTAAAAGATATTATGTAATTTTCGAATAAACGCTGCTCTAAAACCCTCAAATTCAGTGAGACATTCAAACACACCGTTATTGCCGCTTTTTTGTCCATTGATTTGGCATTTTCCTGAGTTGACAGTGTTACTATTTTGCGGAACTTCTGAGAAAATATTATTCTGTTTAATTCTATGAATAAAACAGAACTCTTGTCAGCATGTGAAATGAAGACTTCGTATTTGATACCTGTTCTTGATTTAGTTATTCTTGAATAATATATATGTATACCGAGTGCTATGTCATTATTTTTTCGGCTTGCATACATTGTAAAGAAATATTATGAATAACGCTTGACAACGCTGAAATTCTCAGCGATCGGCGATAGTTCTGAACTTGTTACGTCACATCCTGGCGCGGTTTCTGCAGTGTTCGAACGGGAGCATTTCTTTGGGATTTTTTTTAAACAACTTCGAAAAAAAAATTGAAAAGAAATCTAACCACTTTTCTCATCGTTCTGGACATTGTGGTATTTTTTCCAACATTTCGTGCTGCGCAGTCCGGCTACCTAGTTGATTTCCTCCCAGCATTCCTTTCTTTTTATACACGCTTTATTATTTCACCTGTATCTACGCCTGCTTGTTCATTTACAAACTCGTACATAACTTAATAGATTGCCCCGAATTGTTAACACAATTGAACTTTTATGTTCCACGTATCAACAGCAGGTACGAAATGTGCTTCTACCTAACAAAACCCAAAACAAATATACTCGTTCAATCTCCTCTGCACTCAATATGCAAAAAACAAATGAAGTCTGCACAAATATTTACAACGAATCAATAAGTTCCTTTAAAAACAAAGTAAAACAATTATTGTCTACCAAACAATCACTTCCATATCCCCAATAAACAATTTTGAGCTTATTCTATCGTTCCCACACATGTTATTTATACACTTGTAATTTGTACCTTTTAGTTTTAGTTTATATATTTAGCTTAGCTATTTCTAAATGAAACTTGCTACATCTCTTCAACTGTCTTGTAATTGGGTTCTTCCTGCTTAGACAATACATGTTTTTTTTATATATGTATGAATTTAAAAGTTTAAAAAGTATATTTGAGCATCTACAAAGTAACTATCCCCTTAGGAATTTTTATTGTAAGTTGTGAAATTGTCAATGAGGAATTCATCTGCTTTGTAATAGACTCCTAGGCAAAGGAGTTTTTCAACCTCTTTACAAAATTTGTAATTATCATTTATTTTTCTGATGGGAAGAGGATGATGGTTGAATAGTTTCTTTCCATTATAAAATATGGAGTATTTGATTTGAGAAATTGAGGGAATGGAAAACTGATGTTATACAGGGTGATTCAAAAGTACTTTGACAAACTTCAGGAGGTGATTCCTCAAAGTATTCTAATATGAATTGTCCGAATAAATATATGTCCGGAAACGCTGCGTTTCCAAGATACGTTTTTTTTTCTAATAACTGTTGAAATACTGACCGTAATTAAACGAAAATTGCTATTGAGAGGTTTTTTGAGGTGTCGAATTCGAACCTGATGTTATTATTGCTTTTACTCGTAGGTGGCGCTACCTACACGTCTTTTTCTTTTTTGGTTTCATACCTTTTGGTTTCATAACTTTTTTAAGCGTACTTCTAGCACATTTTTCAGTAAAAAAAAATAAAATCCTCTATTATATCTACGTATAAAAGCTACTCTTGTTACAAGTCGCTATAAGCAACCGTTTTCTAGATATTTGGACTTGAAAATTTCAAGTCTATTATTTGATAATCGATGCGTGTTGAAGTTATTACCATTATTTAGCATTCTTCACAAGAATGCTTAGGAAATGAATTTGACGTTTAAGTAAGTAGTTTTGGTAATTATGTGACAGTTAAACGTTTTGTTCTTTTGTTGAAATTTCTGTAAGTTTTAAAACACTAATTTTGAAAAAATGGATTATTTAAACAATAATGCTCATTTAGCCGATATGCATTTCGTTTATGGCCTTGCGGATGGCAATGCGCTCGAAGCAAGACGTATTTACCAGGAGCGATTTCCTAATCGAGTACTGCCTTCATTCAGCTCTAACATTTACCAGTCTCCACCGTCGTTTGGCAGAAACAGGTAGCTTTAAGAGGGCAGCTGATATTATTGGAAGACCACGAGCAGTCCGAACCCCAGAATTGGAAGAAGCTGTTTTGAACGCTCTCGAGGAGAATCCTGAAACAAGTACAAGAATAATTACTGAAGCTCTCAATTCTACTCAGTCCACAGTTTGGAGAATTATCCACGTTCAACAATTTTATCCATACCATATTCAAAGGGTACAAGCTCTTTTGCCACGAGACTTTCCCCAACGCATTACTAGATGTCAGTGGTTTTTGAGAAAATTGGCTGGAAATCCTCAATTTTTAAGATATTTACTCGTCACGGACGAGGCAAACTTCTTCCGAAATGCTATCACAAACTTTCATAACAACCATGTTTGGGCTCTGGAAAATACGCACGCAGTTAGTGAAATACATTATCAGTATCAATTTTCTGTAAATGTATGGGCGGCTATAATTGATAATTACTTGATAGGTCCTTTCTTTCGTCCGTTCCGACTGAATAGCGCAACTTACAGAGACTATTTAGAAAATGAATTGCCGGGACTACTTCAGAATGTACCATTAGAAATTCGTATCCGCATGTGGTTTATGCATGATGGGGCTCCGGCCCATTTTAGCGTTGTAGCCAGGGAATTCCTTAACACTGTCTATCCAAATCGATTGATCGGTAGGGGTGTAGAAGAACCTAACTAGGCGTGGGCACCAAGGTCCCCAGATCTAAACCTGCTAGATTTTTATTTTTGGGGACATTTGAAGTCACTAGTTTATAAAACTCCAGTAGCGAACGAGGAAGATCTAAGAAATAAGAAACACACCAATAATTTTTGAGATTCAATGACTAGAAGACTGAATGCCTGTATCTTCGCTGAAGGTGGACACTTTGAACAATTTATTTGAATACAATTTAGTTTCCTTTATTTTATTTTATTCTACATATTCAAAATTTCTTGAAATAAAATGTTGATATTTCTTGCAAATTTTATTAAAACAAATACAGATTTTGCACCCTTGTAAAAATAACTATAGAATAGGTGGCTCCCCCTACAAAAAAACAAAACTACTTACTCAAACGTCAAACTCATTTCCTAAGCATTCTTGTGAAAAATGCAAAATAATGGTAATAACACCCATCGATTATCAAATAATCGACTTGAAATTTTTCAAGTCCAAATATCTAGAAAACGGTTGCTTATAGCGACTTGTAACAAGGGTAGCGTTTCACATAGATATTATAGGGGAATTGATTTTTTTACTGAAAAATGATCAAAAAAGTTATGAATCTTCAAAAAATAAAAAGACGTATAGGTGGCGCCCCCTACGAGTAAGAGCAATAATTACATCAGGTTCGAATTCGACACCTCAGAAAACCTCTCAATACCAATTTTCGTTTAATTACGGTAAGTATTTCGAAAGTTATTTGAAAAAAACGAAAATAAAAATAAAACTTTAACACCCTGTGTCTTGGAAACTTCTGAATCACCCTGTATATGAGTCGGGTTTCGTAGTTTGATTGATGAGGCATAATGTTCTCCTTGTAGTTCTTATGAATTGGACAAACTGATTCTAAAATAAAGAGGCAGGCAAGAGGTAAAATTTGTATAAAATTGATTCTATTTATGCATACTTTTCAAAAGCTTTCGATACAGTGAATCATGCTTTTATCATTAATAAATTAGTGATGATACCTAATTTTCCACCGTGGTTAATTTCTTGGCGAATAGTTACCTTACTAATAGAGTACAGCATGTTAAAATTAAAAACCATCTCTCCAATACCGTACTTCCCGTACTTCAGAAGTCCCGCAAGGCTCTTACTTGGGACCAGTGCTATTCAGCTTATATTTGAATGATCTATCGTTTCACTTTGATTTCTGTCAGTGTTTAATATTCGCAGATGACGTACAAATCTATATACCTAAACTGACTTCTAAAGACTGCTTAAAGCTTCATCAAAACATCAATGATCTCCATGAATGGTTTCTCAGGCCTGCCTAGTCCAAAATTTCGAAAGGTGTCTCATTATTTATTTCACAAAATATAAATTTCCCTTAAACTTTCACTATAAAATGAATGATTCTCATGAAATGAGTTGATAATGTCACCTGTATCCCAGATATAAATGTAACTATAAGCAAAGCATGCTTGGGTTTTATTCTACTTAACTCGAAAGACTTATCAATCGACGACTTGAAGAGTATCTAAAACTCACTAGTGGGTTCCATACTTCATTATGCATCTCCCCACAATCAAGTTCATATCAATGCCTTTGAAAGTATTCAGAATAGGTTCCTAAGACATATTGCTTACAGATTGAATTTACAATTTGGAAACTATACTTATGACACTATTCAATATTTTTGAACATTCCAACTCTTCACAATCAAAGATGTAGGTAACGGAATTTTTGAAATTAATTCTCACCCACGTCCAGACGTCCTAATTAATTAAAATTTTGCACATATTAAGAACCGACGACAATACAATAATTTCATAGCTATGACCTGGTATTCTCATCAATATCGTCAGAAAAAATGTACATTTCAAAGATATGGTGAATGCAATGGCCCTTCTCAGCACATTCGCCAAAATTTTGTAATAACTTCCATATCATTTGGATGAATCAATCGAAAAGTTTTTTTACCGCGGTCTTTTTTGTAGCAATATGGACTAAAAATTATAGTTTAAATAAATAAAAAAACACACTTATATAGCAATAATAAGAATAAAGCTTAAATAATAAGAATAAAGTCACTGACCATTTTATTTTATTTTTCATAATGATATTAAGGTCACTGAGATATCAAGCACCTCACCCTTTTTTTACATAAGAGAAATTTTATTGGTCAATTACTTTTTTCTTATTATTTTCAACTTTTTAGTCCTTATTGCTATATAAGCATGCTTTTTTAGTTTTTTGAACTATAATTTTATTACATTACTGGGCTCTAAAATGGGAGTATCATGTTCCATGATATCAGTGCCAAAACCATACTTTGAAATTTTGAAGGCCTATACAGAGTGTAAACTAACTTGTTGCACTAGAGTTAACCCTCGATAGATCCATTAAAAAATCAAAAGATTCTTCTTTTGAAATAATTGCGAAAAGTCCTTAATAAGTGAGAAAAAAATATTACCTACCAAAATTTAGTTGTTTGGTAACCGCTGGATTACTCGACGAACTTGTGTTAGTTAACCTTGATCCTCGTAGTGTTAATCTACGGACTGCTCGGTGTTCTGGTTTATCTCAGTTCCAATGAACAAGAGTTCGATTCGTACTGTTAGATAACACTAATCGGAGGACGAAGGAATACTATTTTTCAGCGCTATTTTCGGCTACTGAAAACACTCAACATTCGCATTTCTTCAATCAAAACACCACGCACACCTGAAATCACGTATTTATAGCACTTGTTTCACACGTTATACTGCTATTGTCCAAAATGCCTTCATTTTTCACAATGTACATAATTTCTACTGCTGCAGACTGATTTTTATTTCTACGATGTTGCCAGCCTTACCTTGGATAGAGCTGCGTATTCTTGACCAATATTGTGACATAATTTAAGTTGTCGTTTGGTTGACACATTTGCCTACCTATCCAGAATGAAGTAAAGAAGTACAAAAATGTGTGTATGTTGTAATATACCAGGTGACTACGAGGTGAGGTACTCCCCTAATTCTTCTATAGTTTTGAAGATACATGTTTCAAATGTCGCTAGGGTACTTGAATACGTTTATTTTTACATCACAACTTAAAACTCTCCACTTCCGGTTTTACCGGAAGTGACTCCAACTTGTATTTTTCTTGTGACACCCTAAGTAGCACAGAGTTATAAAATTAACATAATGACTTCTTATAACGTCTAAATGACCACGTATTTGTAATGCTTTAGAACCACAAAGTTAATGTGCGTTTTATAACCTTTAGGCGTTGCTATGATGTCGTATAGTAGATATAACGAGAGTACAATAAAGGATTCCCGAGATGAAGTTGTTCTGTGGTTTGTATGTAAATAAATTGTATGTGTCGTTGAGTAGAACTTAAGAGCAGTTGCTGTGAGTTATTATGACAATGAACATATGTGGTTCTAATGAATAGATTTTTGAAACGTTTCTACGACTACCTATTGTACTCATGTAATTTAGTTTTATCAACTGATGAACTTTGGTCGTAATGATTACATTATGATTCTATGGTTAGATTATTTTTGTTTGTTATGTTATTTTTGTTGGTTAGGTATATTGTGTTATGTATGTAGAATATTCAGTTCCGTATGAATAATTAAAATGCCAAAACAAAAATCCAATCTGCCTTACAAGAGAGCGTATAGAAAAATTAAAAAAAAATATAAAGAGGAAGGAGTGTCTACCCCAAAATTAACATTATAATTAATCAGTCTATCGGGACACTGCAAAAAAATTAAGTTCATCCAGTCCCAGATGAAAATGTACCTGGAACAAGTTCAGAACCCACCACAGAGTATCACTGTGGAAAGTGCTTTTGAAGGAGAAAGTATGGATGACGGTGATGAAGAACACTTGGAAAAATGTATTGTCCTCAAAGAAAAATTGAGGAACTAGTTCACAAAAGTCCACACACTGCATTGAATGATCTGATGAGTGATAAATAAAAAATATTGAAATATAACTGTTCAACATCACCTCTATTGTAAATGTCAGTTATTCTAGCGTTTTTCATTAGGCGGAACTAGCGGAATGCTTATGCGCTCAGTGTATATCTTTTTCTGTTTTGATAGCGTTGCGACGTTAGTACAACAAAACTTGCTACTTGTGGTCACAGCGACTACGTTACAACTTTTTTATGTAAGATATTGCGATGTTTTTGAGACACACGTAAACTATTCAATGATAGTACTTATCGGAGTAATTACAACTTTTCGACACTAGAAGGACGGCATCCATGTTTTTCGATTGATTGATAACATCATTCTGGTAGCCATATTGGAACAAAAATATTTCAAATAAAAAATATGGGACCCTGGGTGTTATATCAATTTAAAAATTATTGGAGATGTGCTAATCAAGTATCTTTCGTAATATGGTGTACATATTTCAACGATTAATGAGAAAAATTGATGAAGTATATTTTTTCTGAAATGAAATTAAATATTTATCTCTCTTCATTTTCGAGGCGTATGAATTCTAAGTGAGTAGAATTGGATTTTGATCGTAAAAATTGATTTGCTTGGTCGCTAGAGTTTCAGAACAATTCTTAAAGACACGTAAATGAAAATCATTTTTATCTCGATAACTATCACGGCCATTTGTTGTTAGTATATATAGTGGATATAGGACATTACCACAGTATCATGAACATGTAAAGGAAGACTGAATGATATATTATATTAATATTATATAAAATCTTTTGATATGGTATACATATTGTAATACTATATTAGAAAGATTATGACCTTCATGCATAATGATATAATGACTACACTAAAACCACAGAACGACGTAATAATAATATTCAATCCAACCCTTTTGCGACTGGCTTATATAAGTCTATATTAGCAAGTCTTTACCACTACTTTATAACGTCGATGTGACGTCGCAAGAGTGTGCCTTTTTGTCGTATTAGCATACATAGCGACGTCTTAGCATATTACAAGACATAAGTCACGAACTTTTGCGAAAGGTCTAGTAGACGTCTGTACAACCGAATTATGCCCTCTATGTGCTACTTGTGACCCTGTACATTTTTTTATTATCCGAAATAGCTTTGAATTTGTGACATGATTGTTTTCAATAATTTAAAATCGGTTGAAAATTGGTGAATATACAGTTGATTTTTCGATCGAACAAGGTTGGCCATGCAAATCAAATTCAAGACATCTCAATTGACGTACGCCGTCGGCACTTGAAAATTGGGGTCCCCATGAAATTGCACCTCCTGTATTTTTCAACAGTTATCAAAAATTGCCTCAGAACCGAAAGGTATCCCGATAGAAACGTTTTCAACTACCATTTTAACGTTTGTCTTACTTTGCTTTAGGGCATCTTTTCTTAGAGAAAACGGCTTAATATGCTCGGTCAGTTATGATATCAATGATGTTTTACTACAAGAATCCAAGAGTGTTTCTATGATAATGTAAGCTATTTATTTTTGGTGATGGCACGTACTTATGACTGCTATGTGTGTTCTGTGTAGGCTGTGTTACGAACTTCATACTCCACTTTAGGAGCAGTACTGTTAATTGGAACGCAGTGAATAGTGGAGTTAACTTTATCATTTTCTGAAAAAAAAATATTCGTCTTTGGTATTTTATCTGACATGCTAGGTTGGTGAAAAAAATATTTTCTAATTTTTTGTTATTATACTTTCTGTGCCACTATTTAATGGAGTATATTGGATTTTTTGTTACGGCCTGTTAGGTTCTTTTATGACAATACAATTTTTTTGCATTGTTTTGCCGCTTCCGTTATTTTTAACTTTAATTTTTTGTTTTTTCTTTATAAAAGTATTGAGTTTTTCCTTTTTCCCCTTTTTTTTTCAGGTTTTCTCTGTGCTCGATGGAATTGATTAAGCGTATGGTGATCCAGGGTTTATTTTTCTCTTTCTTGTATTTTTGATAATTTTTACTTCTGAAAAATGAATGAAGATTTGTTAGGCTAATTGTGAATCATTTGAATTCAAAACGCATTTTCAAAGGGTCATGGCTTGAAGAAATTTCAAAACTTGATTCCAATTTGGCTAACGGATTCGTTTCACCAGATTTTCATAAATCTTTTTCAGATCGATAATAGACGAGACGCTGGTCTGTGTTTTCTGTAGGCGACAACGTTGTAACTCAATTATGAATGACTAACAAGATGTGTTGAAATCAGACAAAACAAACATATCGTGGGTGAAAACTGATTCGTAATTCGTCACTTACACTCGGTTGTAAAATAACTTATTTCGATACCTTTCCTGGATAATAAAACTGTGGGAAATCTATCGAGTGGTTTTCGTTTATTCATTTCAACGGTGGCGTATCCAGGGAGGGCTGCGGGAGCTGGGGGACCCCGCACATCTCCAAATTATAGAATTCTAAGAGCCTGTAGTAAGTAAATGTCTGAGCAATGCTCGCTCAAGGTAATATTTTCACCCGGGCGAGAGGATAATTTGGCGCACCCCCTTAAAACCAAAAATCACCACGATGGAGAATAGATTTAAAAAAATAATTAAATCAAAACATTTCATTATAATAATAATAATTAATAATAATAATAGATTTACATATTGCCTCTTAAAAAGTACATTTTATGGCAAGGATGCGAGTTGTGACAATTGTCACTTCAAATTGACAATTGCCAGTTCAAAGTGGCAATTCCAAATGTTTTTGTAAGTGACAATTGTCACTTCGAAGTGACAATTGTTGTCCCTACTATGCCTTCGTAGTAAATTGCAGGTATGTCCGTACTTCATTCTCTCTAAATGTAAATTGCCAGGGTCGGATTTAGAATTGTAAAGAGAATAATTTAAGATAAGTTAATAACTCATTAAACTAGTGTGGAAACTGAGTATGATAGAATTAATAGATTTTTTTAACAGAAGTAAATAGTTATTAGGGAATACGGTTTTAGGTATTAGGAAATAGGGTTTTACTCCGATAAATGTATTAAAAATGAAACTATGTTATAGCTTTATCAGCTACATATTGTAACAAAGTCATCAAACAATTTCTCAGTGGTCTGCGTCTGAAGAATAATTATCTTCAGATGATGGATCTTCATTCAGATTAATTATGATGGGTAATATTTCTTTCTCGTTCCCAATTTGTACTAATACGATTTGCAGTGTGTTCAATACAATCTGCCCAATTTTGGGTAGTAACTTTATTTAATGCTTCTTTTCTTGTATTCAATACAGCCTCATCCCTGTAGCCCTTTTTATCCTATATTCTTGTTTTAGAATGTTTTGCATTGTGCCCCTATTAGTTTAATGGCATTAAATTGGCAGTGGTGTGATGGTAGTCGTAGAACAGAATGGTTCATTTTATGAATTAATTCAGTTGCATATGCTACTTTTTTTGGGCTCAAATTGCTGCACACGCTCTTCACATTTAAAGACGCGCTGAGGAACGCGTATATTTTTAGTTTGCAGCCATTGTGTGATATCATCCTTGGTCGGCGGGGATTTTTTTTCCAGATGTCTTGAATGATACCTTGCATTATCCATGATAATCAATGATGGTTTCTGAAGTCTCGGTAACAGTTGTTCTGCCATCGACTTTTCGAATAATTCCGAATTCACATTATCATGTTGATCAGCTTTTGGTTTTAGTTGAAAATATAAGACCGCGCGGCACCATCAATAAATCCATCTTTATTTCCAGCATGAACAATTATGCATCTCTTGCCTTCTGAGCTATTATTGTTCCGAACAGATTTTACATCATCGTCATGCCAAGTTTGCAATGTATTATTTCCATGTTGAAAAATCCATATTTCATCAAGGAAAACCACATCTAAGGTACTATCACAAGCAGCATTATTGATATATTCTCTCAAAAAGCCGTTTTGATGCAATCTCTGGTCTTTCCATTAGAGCCCTTCTACCATTATCTTTTGAGATCTTACAGACATCTATAATATGTCTATTTAGTAGTTCTTGTCGTAGCAAATACACTGTGCAATCAGAAATTCACTCTTACTCCACTCGTAATGCAAATTCTCTCACGACACCTAGATGCAGGCTCCTGATGCCACAAAAGAATTCTCTGAATCTGCAATTTTATAACAAATTACATCCAAAGATTAAGTGTCTCAACCTATATCAGTTTAGAAACATAATCAAAGCTTTCTTACTAATAAAATGTTTTTGTTCGATCAAGGAGTATCTTGATCTGACTTAACTCGAACTCTTGTGATAGATAGATAGATAGATAGATAGATAGATAGATAGATAGATAGATAGATAGATAGATAGATAGACTCTCCCCTAGTCTATCCTAATATCTTGTATTTTACTTTATTCTTACTGTACATTTCTTACTTTATACATGTCTATATACACTTATGTGTTATACATTGTTCTATTTTGACGACCCACTGATTCAATGTTTTATTAGTTTGGAAATAAATATCTATCTATCTATTTATCTATAAATAATTGTACGTACGTACGTACGTACGTATTGCAGATTTAACTCCTTCAGGCAAATCTCTTGTTATGGAAGCTTTTTTCTCTGCAGGGACCTAATAAAAATAAAATAAAACCATCACATTTAGCACTTGTTTTAATAGTAAAATAATAGTTAATGAAAACCTTTTTAAAGACAAGCTTTTATTCAAATGCTCTAAAAAGTAAAAAAAAAAATTGCTTTGGATGTGTGACGTAGGTTATTTCGTGAGTTACAGATCCAAGACCTTGTCGCGCAAAGTTTTCAGTTCGAATAGAAAAGCGACAAGCTTTTGAATCTGTAACTCATGAAATAACCTACGTCACGCATCCAAATATTTTTTTTTACTTCTTATAGCATTTGAATAAAAGCTTGTCTTAAAAAAGTTTTTTATTAATTATTTTATTTTGTGCTTTTTAGTTAGTACGCCTTAATTTATACATTTTTCGTCTTTCATCCTGGAGCTTCCAACTTCAATTTATGAATTTTAACAAAAAATCAATAATCTTGGACTAAATTCATAATTTCCGATCCCAAAAACTCCGATATACCAATTTTGAATAGAAACGGTCCATAATCACAAAACTCGTCCACCATCTTGAAGCCGCCATCTTGAATTTATGAATTTGGACAATAAATTCATAACATTCGACCTCGAAAACCCCCACATACCAAATTTGAATAGAATCGGATCATAATTACAAAATTCGTCCACCATCTTGATTTTATGAATTTTGACAAAATGATTTATAATCTCCGACCCCGGAAATCCCCACATACCAATTTTGAATAGAATCGGATCATAATCACAGAGATCGTCGGCCATCTTGTAGCCGCCATTTTGAATTTCTGAATGTTCATAATTTAATCATAATTTCCGACCCCAAAAATCACCACATACCAATTTTCAATAGAAGAAGACCATAATTACAAATCTCGCCCGCCATATTCGAGCAGCCATTTTTTTTTCAATTTCAATTTATTCGGACGACTAGAAGTGGTTCTAATTCAGCTTGCAAGATTTGACCTAAACAAACTAACATACAAACATTGCAAGCTAAATAAAAGCTAGTAAAAGAACAATATTTACAGATGTTTCGCGTGAGCCTTCGTGCCGTATTCTAGAAATTCTTCTAGGGCTTAATTTTAATGACTTATTAATAATTTTATTTATTGTATCGTGAGGAATACGAACTACATTGTTTTATTACATATACTAGATTTTAATTATATTTAGTGCATGTTGTTTTATAACCTTGTGTTATTATGAACTTTTTAACTAGTTATTTTTGTACATTTATTTAATCATATATTTTCTTAAAACTATTTTTTGCGAAACAAGTGTTCTACACTTATCGTTATGATTACTTTATTCATTGTAACCATCTTCAATTGTATTTATATTGCCAATGAAGTTTATTGTTATTATTATATATCTAATTTAGAAAATATACAACGAACATTTTTGAAGTATCTATGTTTCAAACATGATGGCAACTACCCAGACGTAGGTTATCCGCATGAACAACTAATTTCTAGATTTTCAGTCGATTCACTTAAATCTCGTCGAAATAGGTCACATGTTATATTCCTTTTCATTCTTATTCACAACATTTTGGACTGCATCTGCATTTTGGATATATCGAAGTTTCATATTCCTAGACTCACATTTTGGAAAAACATTACTTTCTATCTTCCACTTCGTCACACCAATGTTGAATAGAATACACCTGTTTATAAGATGTGCAATACATATAATAAGATGAATGAAACCATTGACATTTTTTTTGCAGTGTGGCCTTTGGCCTAAAAAAACTGGACTGTTCTGTTTTTGTCCAATGATTTATATTAATGTATATAGCTAACATGTTGAATAGTTCATACTCTATATTCCCATTCTGTAATTGGATCTTGTATCTATTGAATAGTGTAAAAAAATAAAAAAATAAAAAAATAGTCAAGTAGGATACACTAATTCACGAATAATTTATTTGGTCCACTGGTAGATACGAGGTAAAGTTATTTCATCGAGGGTAATATCATATGTGCTTGGGGTTTTATCGAGGTAATATCATTTGTGCTAGGGGTTTTATCGCAATTTTTTTTCTTTTAATTTTCCAGCATTCTGCCTGGATATTTTACTGGGTGCGATTTGCGGTCTTGTTGTCTGATAATAAGGCCGCAAATTGCACGAGTTAAATTTCCCAGATCCAAAATGCTTGGGTGAAAGTTTCTAAATTTTTGCGATGAAATCCTCTGGGACGAATGATATTTGATGGGACTATTTCCCGAATCACATTTGAAACTGAATAAAATTACCAGTATTCAGGTTATATTTGAATTTTCAACGGGGAAAATTACAACAATTTTTTTGTACCGAAATTGAAGGATTCGTTTTAGGTTTCTAAATGCTTTGTTCCACAGATTCATTCATTCACGATGATCATTCACTGCTCGTGAACTCGCCCAAAAATTTGAAATATATATAAATTATTCACTGTCAAATATGTTTGTATCTAAAACCGATTTAAAAAAAATCCTGGTCATGAAATCAAACCCAAGCCTTCCGGGTGCACCTCCCAGAGACAAATTGGCAAAAACTGCAATTACACCCTCTTCGAATGAGGGAGTTCCTGTCCCAGCCGATATCAGGCTGTTTTCTCTATATTAGTGTATGAGTTGTTTGTTTGATGTGTGCCATTGTTGTCCTCTTATAATTCATACATTTTTGAGTTATTGAAATCCTATTGAAAATTTTTACGTTTGTGTTGAGAGTTCAGAAATATACTCCGGGAAAAAGTGGCTTAAATGGCAAGAAACACGTTCAGAAGTGGTTATTTGTGTGTGTGTTATGTTGGAGTGGATCGCCTGGAGATCAACCCCAGGCTCTTGTAGTTATGAGAAAACGCCAACTTGAAATAATAAATTAATATGATGGTGATTTTGGTGTGAGTGTGCTTTTGTGTTGGTTTTTGGGGTATCATAAATTGAGATGGGGCGATGGAATGTGTAAAACATGTTTTTGGAGTTGTATTCGTGTGATGTTTTCATGTGGAAAAAGAAAAATAAGAAATTGGAAAAATAAATTCTGAAGTCGCCGGGGCTCGAACTGCCGACCTCTGGCTTTGAAGACATACGCATTAGCAGTTCGGCCACTTAGTCTACTCGACAAGATGAAAATGGTCTGAAATAGAGATAATGCTCTTGAAATTATGTGTGATAGCTCATTGGATCCGAAATAACGCCTAGAAGAATGTGCCAGAAGTGTGTAACAGCACATAAAAAATTGCAAAAGTTATAAAAAATTAAAGATGAGAAAAAAATGGCATTTCGTTGTTTGCCAATATTTCATAAACTATTGATATTTAAAGAATTTCAAAAAAGATTCTGAAAGAGGAGGAAATTTCCAATAAAAAACTCCGAGCTCCCGGAACTCTATCTCCATTATTTATAATTTTAATTTAACGCTGAAAATGGGTCTCCGAGCGACATTTTTAGGTTGCGCGCGCGGCGTCAAAAGCGAGTACGACACTTTAATTAATTTATAATATTAATTCCCTCCTCTTTCAGAATCTTTTTTTGAAATATCTTAAATATTCAAAGTTTATGAAATAGTGGCCAAAAACGAAATGCCATTTTTTTTATCTTCAATTGTTTATAACTTTTGCAATTTTTTATGTGCTAATACACGCTTTTGGCACATTTTTCTAGGCGTTATTCCGGATCCAATGAGCTATCACACATGATTTTAAGAGCAGTCTCTATCTCTCTATTTTAGACCATTTTCAACTTGTCGAGTAGACTAACTGGCATTTTGATAATGGTGTATTGTGTGCTATCCAGTTGTTTTTCTCATGCAAATGTTTCAACTTTCTCGCTCATAAGTAATGCAATATTGTAATTATAAATGGATTCATATGTGATTGGGAAAAGTAATTGTTAAGAAAATATCGCAGATAGAAGATACTGCTATCATTTAAGACAAGTTTCCTACTTTGCTCGTTCAAAACTTCCCGATGAGCCATTTTCAAATTTCATTAAAACTGTATCACAAACTCATCACAACAGAAAAAGCAACACAACACACCAGAAGGATCAACATATTCAAAATGAGGCAATTTCCAGTCTAATTTCTGTTGAACTATCTGTTTTTGATACGAAATACATCTTATTGGCCATCCTTCTCCAGTGTAAGTAATCTATCTGTAACGTTAGTCGTAACATATTTAGCGGCGTATCTGGGTGTGCCTCAAGTATATCTCAAACAAGTGGAAATGTATATGTCTCAACCAATGATTTATTGCCTACTTTGCCATCCGGAAACGTTTTAACTTTAGCTCTAATACCGCGGGGGTAATAATACTTACCCCCGGCAACTTTAGAGCTTTGACATATAAAAAATATATACAGAGTGTAAAATAACTCTTTACCCTGCCGTAAATGACGGGTGTATAATGTAAACAAGTCGTCAGGTCATGACCATTTTAACAATTGGGAGCGCCAAGTGCTTGTAGCTGGATGTGTTTTTTTCTCTCGGATGCTGGTCCTATCGCCAGATGCACCTCAGCCTCTTTGGTTTTTTGTGCCTTCCAGTTTTGTTTCACAGCAACCACTCCATAACCCTAGTCCCCTGTAATAGTCTGTACAGGTTCTTCACCAGTTGGCTGTATTTTTCGGGGGTTAGCCTTGGCTGTCCGAATATTGCTTATCCTTGTGGTCTAGCGCCTCGCATTCTGACAAAATATGTCATTTCTGTGGCTTTGCTACATTATCTGCAGGAAAGTTCTTAATTGTACAGCCCCATTTTCTGCTCGTTGGGAGTTTTTTCCCTCACTGTATCTTCCAGCACCAGTTTCTTCCTTGGTTTTGGATCCGTCTGGGTACCAGATTCTCTCTCCAGGTTTGCTCTCAATGCTGTCATCTGTCCATTCCCTTCGATCTTGCATAATCTCGAAGTTTGTGTCGAAATATTATCTAGGAGTTGTGTGGTCCGTTGGTTTCATTTCAAGAATGTTACCTCCCACTATTTCGTTTATCTTAGACGGTTGGATTCACTGCAAATACTTAAAGTGCCGCAGGATTCATTTCAAGCAATCGGCGATACGTAATTTTACATTTTACCTAGCAACCAATCAGAAAATAGTACGCGATGTGTATGAGAAGTAATTTGAACATTATTGTCCTTAGGCAAATTATCTGATAGATTCGCGTCGCAAACTCCATATGAAGGTCATTGGTAGGTTGTGAATCATTAATAAAATACATTATTTTGAAGTTATAAATAAATATGATGGTCAAAAACCATAATTAAATTATCAGTAGTAATATCCCTAGGACATTGATAATAGACGAGATAATTTTATGACATTCGAAAGCCCGAAGCCGAAGGCTGAGGGCTGTTACCAAGCAACGAGTTTGAGAAATTTATCATAAAATTATGAGGCATTTGTCAATGTCCGAGAAATATTCGGCGGAAATTTTTTTGACAAAAAAATTTATAACTCAACCAATGAAACATTTATTTATTTATTAAAAGTACAGTTAGTGAAAGTACAATTATTAAAATTTAACTTGACATTAGATTCGTTGCTGTTCTCTACTATAGAAGATCTATTACCACGCATAATATTTATGATCTTGTTGTGGTGTTCTTGATCGAGATTTAAGTAATAATAATAATAATAATAATAAAGCGGCTTTATTCATCATTTTAGTTAAAAATAAAAGAAAGGTACAGAGTGGCATGGAATAATAAACAGAGTTGAAAATGATGAAAGGCGAAGTGTCAGCAAGAGCTGTTTTTCAACTTAACCAAGTATGGTTTTATATAATTTTGATTGCTATGACCAGTAATTTTCAGCAATTGTTGTTCTTCTACACCACTTTTTGTCAATTTGCTAACAGCAGTTGATCTATTCGAGTGATTCAGCAGAAGATTTTCCTTTCCTTTATTAAAATTCCCAGATTTAGTCCATCCATTATTGTATTTCTTCCAACAGGTACATTATCGTACCATTTGTCAGTTTCATTTTTCCAGTGTCGATTTGGTTTTAAGAACAGTCGTGGTGAGGTAATATTGTCGCCTCGTTTTGATATCAGTTTATGAAAAAGACGTACAGGGCAGCTTTGTCTTTCACTATTGGAAACCAACCATTTACTACTTGTACAGCTTTTAGAACCACCTTGGCACGTTTTACTGAACACCGGATTGTATTCAATGCGATTTGTTGGAGAGTCATCGTTATTTTTCTCGATTTGAAAAAAATCCACCAGACAAGCAACTGCCTCTCCTCCTCGCCACGCTAATTCTACAGCAGCAATATGGTAAAATTTACGCATAAGACCTTCGGAGTATTTTCATCACATAGCAATATTATTTTGTTAACTTCAATTTAACGAAACTGAACTGGATCTGCTTGTAGTTTCTTCCTGATTGCATCGCGGGCATCTCGGGCTGGTTTAAATACTATATTGTTAAACGGGTCAATCATAATATTATAGTCATTATAGTACTTTTCTTGCAAAAGTTTGCACGAAACGTTCCACATTGTCTTCACCGTTGCTTCTTTAAATTCCCGTCTTTCTTTCTCATATTGACCGCCCAATCTTTAGTATCAACGACAATTCTTCTAAGCTTCTATGTTCATTTGATTCATATTCTCGTTCGCACAAAATTCCATAAATATTCCCCAAATATATTTGTCACTGTAGGTTGTATTTCTGGGAATTTTTTCTTTGATTAGCGCATTTATACTTTGAACATTCGCATTGCCAAAACGTGACATTTTGAAATTTATTTGGAATGAAGTTGTCAAACTCAATCGTGTAGTGATTGATAATTGCACTGAATGCAATTATCAGTGTAATGTTGACATGATCGGGTGAAATTGTTTCATATGACACAAAATGACAAAATTTGAATGGTTGTGAGAACTGTCAAAAAAATTTCAGTGTAATTTTGACATGATCGGGTGAAATTGTTTCATATGACACAAAATGACAAAATTTGAATGGTTGTTAGAACTGTCAAAAAATTTTCATCAAAATCGAAACACAAGTGAAGATTATTGTTTGTTTCTACTACCAAACACAAAACTGTTCCGTGCGCATTTTGAACTTTCCATTGCATTTCTCAAATAGTGTAATGAACAGTTCGTCCAATAATTCAGCCTTGTTAAAGTAATTCCATAGTACTTACCCTACACAAAGCAAAACAGCTTCAGCATCGCCTGGCAGCCCTCCCAACCCCATAAGATGGCCTGCAGTTTTTTTTTCAGCATATTACATAATGTAAAATACAACACAAACTTTTGGTACCTCGATTGCAAATTTTTCATATAAAATTTGAGGTTGCTGTAGCAATCGAAGTAGGGCAGCCAGGTCATTACTTCCTTCATAAGTGGGAAATGTGTCAACAAAACGACTATTTGAATTATGTCACAATATTGGTCAAGACCAGGGTTACTATATATATATATATATATATATATATACTGACATGGTTACGGCATAAAACAGCTTTAGGAGAGTTCGGTTGACCAGTCGTAAGGTGAGGAAAGTGTGCCACTGCTGCCAACATATACTAATTATTTAGGTTTTTATTGTATTCATCCTTGTTCATCTTGAATGTTCATCCTTGTTACTCTTCGAAATTTGGGTCGTATGGGGTCGGCTTTAGAATAGCCCCATGGTAAATCCTGCCTGTCGTAAGAGGCGACTAAAAGGATAACCGTAGGTGGAAGATGGTCTCATCGCCCGGTGAAATACCACCATATCGACTTTGTGTGCTGTGAAATGGACCATTCCATGTTTCAGTGTTCGGTCGATACTTTCCGGTCTCCCTCTTTCCTTTTCCCCAATTCCTCCTTTATTTTCAGGTGCATTCCACTAGTAATAATGATGAAGTCTCCTAGAGTAAAACACTCCGGAAGTAAAATACCTCTCCATTCGGATTTCCGCGCGAGAGGTACTCGAGGGGACTCAACATTAAAAATTAATTTTTGCAACATCCGCGGACTCAACAAGAAAGATGATGCAGGTCGTCAAGCCGAGGCCTTCGCCATCACTCATAGTCTAGAACAACTGGTCGAGCTACCAACCCGCATCCCTGATGTCAACAACCAGTCTGCCAATACACTAGATCTTTTCCTCACCACCAATCCTGACCCGTATAGAATAGAAGTTTGTGCCCCACTTGGAAACTCTGACCACACCCTTATCTCCACAACATGCTCTTTCCATTTACCATCGAGCTGCACAATACCACCCCGTCTCATGTGGCATTACAATTCGGCCGACTGGGAAGGTCTTCGTATGTTTTTCTCAGCGTTTCCATGGAAGAGAGTTTGTTTCTCTTCAGTAGATCCAACACGATGTGCTGAGACAATTTCTGAAATCATCATGTTGGGGATGCAAACTTACATACCGAATACCGAAAGAAGAACATCATCCGATAAGACCTGGTTTAACAGAAACTGCTCTAGAGCTGTGGCTTCCAAACAGGTAGCATACCATCGATGGCTAAAAAATCCGGGCCCTGAGACCAGAGCAGCATATGTCGAGGCTAGAGGCATATGCAAAGAGACAATAGAATGCTCAAAAGATGCCCACAATGCCAAAATAAGATCAAAACTTGCTGAATGTCCTAACGGATCCCGTTCATTTTGGTCTTTCGCCAAAGCTGTGGGAAGAAACTTCACTTCCAGCTCATTTCCTCCTCTAACCAAAGAAGATGGAACACTAGCAACGACTGCCCAGGAAAAAGCCATTATCTTTGCGCACCTATTTGCTGGAAATTCCACTCTGGATTCATCGGGAAAACAACCCCCGAACATTACACCTATTGACAGTCACATGCCCGAGATCACCTTTCGCCAACGTACTATCAGAAAGATTTTGCTGGGTCTCAACACCAACAAAGCCTGTGGATCTGACGGAATCCCGCCGATTGTTCTCAAGAAATGTGCCCCCGAACTAACACCCGTTCTTTGCAAGTTGTTCAACCACTCTTACAATTTGGGGTATTTCCGTCCAATTGGAAAATTGCAAGAGTACAGCCAGTCCCTAAAAAGGCAAAAGGCCCTACCTAGCAACTACAGACCTATCGCACTGCTATCTATTATTTCAAAGGTCATGGAAAAGCCATCAACATCGAGCTCATGAAATATCTGGAAAACTCAGGAATTGTCAACGATAGGCAATATGGCTTCCGCCATCAGAGATCAACTGGTGACCTGCTCGCTTACGTCTCACATATATGGCAGCTATCTATTGAAAAGTATGGAGAAACTTTAGCTGTGGCATTAGATATCTCCAAGGCGTTCGATCGAGTTTGGCACCAGGGACTCCTCGCCAAGCTTCCGTCTTATGGCTTGCCCCTCAGCTGTGTTCTCTGCTTGCTAGTTTTCCTCAAACAGGTCTCTCCATGTAGTGGTCGATGGAGTTTCATCTGACACTCTACTCATAAATGCTGGTGTTCCGCAAGGATCCATTCTCGCACCAACACTATTTCTACTTCACATCAACGACCTGTTGAAAGCAACTTCATGTCCAGTACACAGCTTTGCCGATGATAGTACCCTCCATACCGCTTTCTTCCAGGGCCCCTATATCAGCCCGTGAAACCAGAAATGAACGAGGAAGAAATGTTAATAATATAAATATGGACTTAGCAACAATTCCCCAATGGGGATCTAATAACTTGGTAGAATTCAATGCAAACAAAACACAAGCATGTCTTTTCTCTAGAAAAGCCGATCTCACTGTGCCTAACATAACCTTGTCAGGAGTAACCATACCACTGAAGCCATCCATATCGATGCTTGGTATTACTATCAGCAATAACCTTTCCTGGGAACATCACGTGAGGTCCATTGCCAAAAGTGCATCCCAAAAACTTGGTTTTCTGTTTCGTGCCAAGAGCTATTTCACCCCCAGTCAGCTGCTTATGATCTATAAGGCACAGATCCGACCTGTCCTGGAATACTGTTCCCATATTTGGAGTGCGGCACCTAAACATATCCTGAGGCTATTGGATTCTGTCCAAAAAAGGGCAATTCGTCTCGTCGGTGATGCCTCGCTTACAAACTCGCTCACTTGTCTGGAACACCGTAGAAAAGTTGGCGATTTGTCTCTATTTTATAGATATTTTCATGAGCGATGCTCTTCTGAAATATCAACAATCGTTCCTGCTTTGGCAGTCTCTTCGAGATTAACCCGTCAAGTTCAGTCATCACACCCCTTCGTGGTCACTTTGGAGACCTGCAGAACATCACTTTCCAAAGACTCGTTCATCCAACGAACAGCGAGGCTTTGGAACTCATTGCCTAGGGAGGTGTTCCCCGAGGCATACAACCTCCAGAAATTTAAGAAGAACACCAACTCCTACCTTCTTTCCCTAGGTTCCCACGATGTTCTCTGAACATTACAGGATATCACTTTTCTGGGAACCAGAAAAAAAAAAAAAAAAAAAAGACGTCATCAAAATGGAGGTTTCGCCGTAACCCTGTCAGTATTATATATATAATAACCCTGGTCAAGACAACTTTGTGGTATTACACTATACACTACACCTTTTTGTAATCGAAAGAATCTGTAAAAAACAGTAAATAATGACATCTAATCTTTTACAATGATGTGCTGTCATTGACAAATAGAAAATTATTAGACAACCGCAGTTTTATGTGCGATAAACACATGCGTTTGGTTAAAAAATTGCGAATTTTGAGTGTTTTCGGTAGCTGAAAATAGCGCTGCAAAATGATATTCGTTCGCCTTCTGAAAGTATTTGAGAGGGACACGTTTTGACTTCGCATTCGTGTTCGGGAGGCAAAACGTAGATACAAATGGCATATTCTCAATTTATCCAAAATCAAACTCGTTCACATGGATTCAGAAATGAACGGGAACACCGAGCCGTCACTATAGTGCCGTTTACAGTCCGTTCTCGATCCGGTCACGGTCCAGTAAAATCTTATTATGTTCACATGTATCATCCGACTCCGATCATGGTTCAGTCAAAATTTGTCGATGGTCGAAGTCGGATGCCTTTGGCTACTCAACTATTCAGTTAAAAATCGCCGTTTTGTTTTTTTGAAAAACAATGTCATTTACTTTTTCCATTGAAGAATTAGCTATAAATTTCTGATCAATTTATTTTTGAATTTTGGCAAAAAAAATCATAATCTCTGACCCCGAAAACCTCTAGATACCAATTTTGAATTGAATCGGACCATAATTACAAAAATTGCCCGCCATATTGGAACCGCCATTTTGTTTTTTTTTCCTAACAAAAATTTCATAATTCATTGTCACCGGAATTATGTACACCTGCCAAATTTCAAATCAATTGGACGATTAGAAGTGGGTCTAATTTAACTTGAGAGATATGATTACAGACAGACACACAGACAGACACACAGACAGACAGACACTGGATCAAGTGAAACTAAAAAGAAAAGTTGTTAAAAAAATCTTCGACCCCAAAAACCCCCATATACCAATTTTGAATAGAATCTGACCATAATCACAAAACTTGTCCGCCATATTGGAGACGCCATTTTGTGTTTTTTTCCTAACAAAAAATTCATAATGCATTGTCTTCGGAATTTTGTACACCTGCCAAATTTCAAATCAATCGGACGATTAGAAGTGGGTCAAATTTAACTTTGATTACAGACACACAGACAGACACCGGGACATGTGAAACTAAATAAAAGCTTGTAAAAATAGCGATGGAGGTATGTTTGCTAATTTAGCACTTGGGAGAGGATTGGAAAATGGAACGTTGAATATTCCCGAAGACTCTCCATTACCAGGGACAAACAAATTAGCTCCGTTTGTAATATTAGGAGATGAAACATTCCCTCTGAATACATATTTGCTACGATATTACCCAGGATCGAAAAATTTAGAAGATGATGAAAAAATAATATTCAATTGTCCGAGGAAGACGATTAGTTGAATGTGCATTCGGCATTTTGTCTACTTCAGAAGACTAAGAGCTGATCCTCGAAATGCTTCCTCAATTATTTTAGCAACATGTATTCTGCTTAATATTATTAGGAATGGCAGAATTTTTGACATCGAAAATAATCGAGATGGCACAAATAATACAAATAATATACAAATTTTGAGAAGGCCAGCAGGAAATGCACAGACTGCTGAAGGTTCAGTGCCGTGGCAACGATATATTCTTTTCTGATAAGAAATTCAAATTTGTAATACTCTTATTTTAGTTTCTACCCTTTTTGTAAATTGTTTAATTTTTGAAACAATGTGAGAAGTACACGGTTTATTTTTGAATCATGTATGATCAAATAATTGAAAAAAACTAATTTTATTGCAAAGTCTTCCTTGAGCGGTATCAGAATGTACAGCTCATCGTGACTCACCCTGTAGGATTATTATTAATTGTTTTTTTTAATTTTATGTACCAGTTAATTCTATTGCTTGTTCGATTTCATTCCACATTTTTCTCTTATATATTATTTATTATCAGTGTAATGAGGTGACTGCAAATCGTATAAGCCTGGTTTACTTTTAACGATTTCAATGAGCATTTCATCTGAAATATATAAACAATATTTTCATCGCATTAATTTTTTTAATTAATAATATTCTGCACTATTGTCATATTATTCAATTAGGTAAGAGTATTTTAAATGTGTTCTGTTATAAAATATGCATCTACAAAAAAAAATCTAAATGATTATTTAAATCATATATATATATATATATATATATATATATATATATATATATATATATATATATATATATTATTATGTTATGATAATTTGAAAAATGAATTGTTTTTATGTAGTAAGATAGCTAATAGTTTTGCTATTCCTTGTGAGCCAAATTGATATGATATAAATAGATATTTCTGCCCCTGTATTGTATGCTGTAATAATAATTGCCAGCGAACGTCACTGTTCTCTCGTCACGCTACCAACAATTATTATTTTCCTCACCACGGCTAAACTACAGTTGGTACGCCCTTATCTCAAGGTGTCCGGTTCAAGGCAATAGATACACTGCCACTGTTGGCTAACTTCAGTTTATTGAATGGTCTTTGGTATGTTATTGATCATTGTGAGAAAACAAACAACAAAATATTATAAAGCAATTATCTCCTTTATTCAGGAAGACTTCAAATACCTGGCCTACGAGAAATAACTTATACTAGAGTGAATCAAACAAATATTCACGGATAAAAATAATAAATCAGATCATGGATAGATAAACAGAACCTCACTTTTTCCGTGAGAGTGAAGTTTTCTGTTATTGTTCAAAATAGAGTGACATAAAGTTCTTCGAATGTGAAATTCGTTATTGGTGAAATAGTTCAGGACCGGAAGAGCACTATTAAAGTTTTATACCTGGTTGGAACTGTTGGTGTTCTAATTATACCATGAATCAGGATGTCTCATCTCTCCAATCGCTGTCAGGACTGCAATATCATGAATCAGGAACTATATAGATGCGGAAATCAGCATTTGGATCCGTGGATATGTTATCATTAAGGTAATATTGGTTTTGTTTACCAAATGATGGGATTATTCCAATTTTCTTTTAGTAATATTTTTGCGTGGCATCCGCTTGGAAATTTATTTTCGATCTCCCTGAAGCTTTGTTTTTCTATCGCCTAGCTACATCTTTTTCTCCTTGTTTTTTTAATTGAATTTTTGAATTGGTGCACTAAATTGTCACTTTTCACTGTTTATATTTATATTGCATAATTTATATATACAATTATTTTTTCACTCTTATCATTATTTACAAATTTCAAAAATAATTGCTTCTGATACCATCTCATTGCTACTCTCCCACAAGTTATTCACAAACAAACTCTTGAAAACATTAACCATCTAGTAATTATTCTTTTTGTGGGTTTTTAGTCTTTTAAAATTTACAACTGGCATAACATAACATAACAATATATATATATATATATATATATATATATATTTACATATATATATATATTTACACATATATATATATATATATATATATATATATATATATATATATATATATATTATATATATATATATTAATATATATATATATATATATATATATATATATATATATATATATATATATATATATATATATATATATATATATAGGGTGAGTCAGAATAAGTCCGACAAACTCCAACTACAGAGTCCTCACCTCATTTCGAGGTGAAAAGTTGCTATCAAGGTATGTCCTAAAATACATCCCCTCTGAGATACAGGGTGTCGAAAGTACGAAAAAGAATAAGATTTAATTTGTTTTCTCCAAAATTCCTGAAGGAAAAAATTTGAAACATGGTACACTAATCAAGGTTTATCAACATACTAATTTGAAGTTATAATTTTTTATTTTCGCAAACCAGTGGCGTAGTTATGATGGTATGTGGTCATAGGTTCCTTCATATTTTCTTGGACAAGAGAATGGACAAATGAGCGTTTGACATCAGTTCCCATGGCTCATCGATACTCATCCCAAAAGTCCCAACATTCCATGTGCCTAAAAGTGGAGGTTTCTAAGATAATTGAGAAAAACTGAAGATATGTCCTTAGTAGAGACATAATTTCCTATGTGCAATAATCGCATAATGCTAATTTCTTACAACATATCGGATTATGTGTCAACCTCCTGAACACTTTTCAATGTTGGGTAATCGGAAACATAGTACGGCTGAGTCAGAATATGACCAATAACTCAATTTTTTCATTCATCATATTGTTTGATCGAATCGGTGTTGCGGCTTCATTGATATATTACCATATCTTGCATTTGATTGTTTTGACAGATCAACTGACAAACAAACCCAACCTCAAATTCATAATACTCCACTTAGATAAGAGTTAAGGTCTGAAATAATTTTTGCGAAAAACTGAAGATAGGTTGTTTTGTTGAAGTTTATGTTGGAGTATCATGTTTTTGATGAAGAAAAACAATTATTGTGTATTAATATCTACTTAAATGATAGAAACGGTTTAGTGGGTACACTACATAGAAACAAACAAGGCATTAAAGCAAATGTTCAAATGGGCCACCATTTTGTTCAATACACAATTGGCATCTCCGTATCATCGACTGTCACACGCTTTGGAATATTCCTGGTGTATCCTGTATTAACGTACATACTCCTAAAATTCTTGCCGTTAAATCTTCCACAGATTCTCCAGGTGTTTCATACACTAGGGATTTAAGGTATCCCCACAAAAAAAGTCCAGTGAAGTTAAATCCGGAGAACGTGCAGGCCAATGTATGGGACCACGTCTACCTATCCACCGATCATGGAATGTTTGATCAAGAAATTGACGAACGATTCGTTGGAAATGGGCCGGTGCTCCGTCATATTGATACCACATTCTTTGACGTCTTCAAGAAGCCCAGGTAAAACATGTTCAAGAAACACTCGGTAGTTCTGCCCATTCAAACGAAGAGGATGGAGATATGGTCCAACGATTTTCGATAATTCCTACCCAAATATTCACTGAAAACTTTTGTTGGTAGCCTTTTCGAAACATTCCATGCGGATTTTGTTCATCTCATAAATGGCTGTTCCTTCTATTGAAATATCCATCTCTTGAGAAACATGCCTAGGAAAGTCGTTTGCTCCTTTATACAACCTCAAAAATCATTCACAAAAAAATCTACGAGGTCCATAATCACCAGCATCTAGGGACATCACCTTCTTTAGGCAAAATGGATACAATAGTTGTTCACGTGCTAGCCGACTTACTGTTGATTGTGACACTTGTGACACATATACCAAATAGCCCGAGTGCTGGTAGAAGGATCTGCTGCTAATCGGTCGAGAATTTGTTCTTCCGTAACATGATCTCTTCTTGTTCTATTCGCACCACAATGGTGTTTACTGAATTTAATGGACCCCGTTGGGTTTGTTTGTCAGTTGATCTGTCAAAACAATCACATGCAAGAAAGTATGGTAACATATCAGTGAATCCACGACATCGAATCGATCAAATAATATGATAAATGAAAAAATGGAGTTATCGGTCTCATTCTGACTCACCCGTACTATGTTTCCGATTCTCCCAACATTAAAAAATGTTCAGGAGGTTGACACATATTCCGATAGGTTGTCAGAAATTAGCATTATGCGATTATTGCACATAGGAAATTATGTCCTACTAAGGACATATCTTCAGTTTTTCTCAATTATCTCAGAAACCTCTTTTAGGCACATAGAATGTTATGACTTTTAGGTTGAGTATCGATGAGCCGAATTGATGTCAAACGCTCATTTGTCCATTCACTTGTCCAAGAAAATATGAAGGAACATATGACCACATACCATCGTAACTACGCCACTGGTTTACGAAAATAATAAATTATAAGTTCAAATTAGCACGTTGATAAACCTTGATTAGTGTACCAAGTTTCAAATTGGTTTCTTCAGGAATTTTGGAGAAAACAAATTAAATCCTAATATTTTTCGTACTTTCGACACCCTGCATCTCAGAGGGAATGCATTTTCGGAAATACCTTGATAGCATCTTTTCTCCTCGAAATGAGGTGAGGAATCTGTAGTTGGAGTTTGCATTCTTATTCTGACTCACCCTGTATATATATATATATATATATATATATATATATATATATTGTGCTCTACCTACTTCTGCTTTTCCAGGTATTCCTTGTTTTTTTTCTTTGCCACAATGCGTTGAGAAATAATTACATCATTATTTTCAAAAAAGACAACCTACGGTCGCTGATTAATCCATGGACAAACTTACGCAAAAGAATCAGTGTTCAATATAGAAAATCAATTGTTTCACGTTATCAATAAATAATCTAGTCCAGTCGAAATCATCACGGATTTAAAAAAAACTCGGACGTGAAATTTACACGAAAATAAAATTACTCAAATCAGAAAATGAATCTCATTCAGGACCACCACTAGTCGAAACAATGCCAACTCTTTCATACGGTTAGTGCGAATTTGCACGATCCAATAAAATGATCAATAAATTGAACAATAAAATTGACCAATATGGGTTATATTTACACCTGACAATTTATTGGTCAATTTTGGCAACAGTTTTTACTCAGGAACACCAACATACTGACAAGAAATGGTTCAAGTATAGGAAAAGTTCCGAATATTATTCAATAGCTTATTGAATTGACTCTGATCCATTCTTAAATATCGTTTGAATTGATTAGGATCTGCACTCAGGAATTTTTCGTGAACGAATGTCAAGTTTCCTTTCCCTCTTTTCTCAATCCAAGCTCTAATCCACCATCTTCCATATCTCTGTCTATTATATTCAGCAATGCACCTTGCTGCGAATGTAATGCAACGTAAGTTATGTTTTTTTCTGCACAATCATTTTTCTCGCGGTTAGGGTAGAGTAGCTTTTGACAGCCTAAACCATACAATATTGTTGGAAAAATTAGAGAGATATGGGATAAGAGGACCAGCACTTGCTTGGATACACTCTTACTTGACGAATAGAAAACAAATTATAGTAATAGAAAAAAAATGAAGAACAGCACCTCTCTGAAATGGGAACAGTGGGCATTCCGCAGGGGAGTGTGATAGGGCCTTAACTTTTTGTGTTTTATGTTAATGATCTTGCATCTGAAATTATTGATAAAAAAACACATCTTATTAACTACGCAGATGATACAAACATAATAATACTGGGTTCTTCCATTAACGAACTACTAGATATTGCGAACAACACACTGAGCAAGGCACAGGAATGGTTCACAAAAAATCAATTAATTTTGAACACGGAAAAAACAAATCACATTTGCTTTAGAACAAGAATAAAAAATTCTAGCATTGCTGAAGATATTACTCTACAGTCCAAAAAGGTAACTTTAGCAGAGAACACTAAATTCTTAGGGGTCCACATCGATCAAAACTTAGATTGGGGAACACATATTTTAGAAACGTGTAAAAAACTCAACTCAGCCTGCTACTCATTCAGAATCACTGCCAAATATTTAGATAATGGTAGCTTAAGAGCTATTTACTACGCAAGCATATACTCAGTGATGCGTTTTGGGATTGCTTTCTGGGGCGGAAGCAGTGATGCTGAAAAAGTTTTTATTATTCAGAAAAAAGCCATTAGAATATTACTTAGCCTTAAACATAATGAATCTTGTAGAGGAAATTTCAGAATATTGAATGTATTAACACTACCTGGGGTATATGTGTATGAGTGCTTGGTGTTTCTGTTTAAAAATAGAGAAAAATTCGACCAATTCGAAATAAAACATGAGATCAACACTAGGAGTCTAAATTTAAACTTTCCAGCACATCGATTGGCACAGACAGAAAGAGCTACTCATGTATTAAATTCTTAGGGCGGGGATTGGCGCGGTGGGTTAGCGTCCGACTCATGATCGAAAGGTCGTGAGTTCGATTCTCGGCCAGGGCAGAAATTTTTCTATTTAATTAGAGAGAATTAAATGTTAAATTTCGTAGCCGGGCCGAGGATGGTCCTCGACGTGTTTTAATAATATTCAACTTGTGTCTGGCCGAATGACGAAATGTCCAAGCCAAAAAAAAAAAAAAAAAGTATTAAATTCTTCAACTCATTACCAAAAGAGATACAGCAAGAATCTTGTTTTAAAAATTTTAAAAAACTTGTTTTTAATAACATTTTAAAGATAGAACCTTACACTGTTCGAGAATTTACGGAGTATCGATAGTTTTATATAAATATGCCTTTTTTACTTTCACTTGTAATTTGTCATTATTGATGTTTTGTATTATATTTATTTAGTTGTTTCAACTCTTTTAACCTGTTTGACGTCACATTCATTTGATTGTTAATGTACATGTAATTGTAATTTACAATTCTTTGGAATTAAAATTATCTTATCTTATCTTATCAAACATAAATCGATATTGGGAGATTTAGAGGCCATAGATTACCACTTTACCATTCAATTCGTCATTTTTTTAAACTTTCATCTTTGGTGACAACAACCTAACCTAACTTGGCTAACCTTGTTACTCAAGTTGAATGCAAGCTAATCAACCTTGTAAGGGGTGAGGGGGGATTGGCGCGGTGGGTTAGCGTCCGACTCATGATCGAAAGGTCGTGAGTTCGATTCTCGGCCAGGGCAGAAATTTTTCTATTTAATTAGAGATAATTAAATGTTAAATTTCGTAGCCGGGCCGAGGATGGTCCTCGACGTGTTTTAATAATATTCAACTTGTGTCTGGCCGAATGACGAAATGTCCAAGACAAAAAAAAAAAAAAAAATTTAAATTCTTCAACTCATTACCAAAAGAGATACAGCAAGAATCCTGTTTTAAAAATTTAAAAAAACTGGTTTTTAATAAGATTTTAAAGATAGAACCTTACACTGTTCGAGAATTTACGGAGTATCGATAGTTTTATATAAATATGCCTTTTTTACTTTCACTTGTAATTTGTCATTATTGATGTTATTGTATTATATTATATTGTAGTTGTTTCAACTCTTTTAACCTGTTTGACGTCACATTCATTTAATTGTTAATGTACATGTAATTGTAATTTACAATTCTTTGGAATTGAAATTATCTTATCTTATCTTATCAAACATAAATCGATATTGGGAGATTTAGAGGCCATAGATTACCACTTTACCATTCAATTCGTCATTTTTTTAAACTTTCATCTTTGGTGACAACAACCTAACCTAACTTGGCTAACCTTGTTACTCAAGTTGAATGCAAGCTAATCAACCTTGTAAGGGGTGAGGGGGGATTGGCGCGGTGGGTTAGCGTCCGACTCATGATCGAAAGGTCGTGAGTTCGATTCTCGGCCAGGGCAGAAATTTTTCTATTTAATTAGAGATAATTAAATGTTAAATTTCGTAGCCGGGCCGAGGATGGTCCTCGACGTGTTTTAATAATATTCAACTTGTGTCTGGCCGAATGACGAAATGTCCAAGCCAAAAAAAAAAAAAGTATTAAATTCTTCAACTCATTACCAAAAGAGATACAGCAAGAATCCTGTTTTAAAAATTTAAAAAAACTGGTTTTTAATAAGATTTTAAAGATAGAACCTTACACTGTTCGAGAATTTACGGAGTATCGATAGTTTTATATAAATATGCCTTTTTTACTTTCACTTGTAATTTGTCATTATTGATGTTATTGTATTATATTATATTGTAGTTGTTTCAACTCTTTTAACCTGTTTGACGTCACATTCATTTAATTGTTAATGTACATGTAACTGTAATTTACAATTCTTTGGAATTAAAATTATCTTATCTTATCTTATCAAACATAAATCGATATTGGGAGATTTAGAGGCCATAGATTACCACTTTACCATTCAATTCGTCATTTTTTTAAACTTTCATCTTTGGTGACAACAACCTAACCTAACTTGGCTAACCTTGTTACTCAAGTTGAATGCAAACTAATCAACCTTGTAAGGGGTGAGGGGGGATTGGCGCGGTGGGTTAGCGTCCGACTCATGATCGAAGGTCGTGAGTTCGATTCTCGGCCAGGGCGAAATTTTTCTATTTAATTAGAGAATTAAATGTTAAATTTCGTAGCCAGCCGAGGATGGTCCTCGACGTGTTTTAATAATATTCAACTTGTGTCTGGCCGAATGACGAAATGCCCAAGCCAAAAAAGTATTAAATTCTTCAACTCATTACCAAAGAGATACAGCAAGAATCCTGTTTTAAAATTTAAAAAAACTGGTTTTTAATAAGATTTTAAAGATAGAACCTTACACTGTTCGAGAATTTACGGAGTATCGATAGTTTTATATAAATATGCCTTTTTTACTTTCACTTGTAATTTGTCATTATTGATGTTATTGTATTATATTATATTGTAGTTGTTTCAACTCTTTTAACCTGTTTGACGTCACATTCATTTAATTGTTAATGTACATGTAACTGTAATTTACAATTCTTTGAAATTAAAATTATCTTATCTTATCTTATGTGAAATCGCGTAAATAATAACATAACCTGAAAATCTCTGTTCCAGCAGGCATCCGAAAGTTACTGCAAATTGTCACTAAAATTGATGAAAAATTAGAACCGATTCTAAACTCATCAATTTATTGGTCAAGTTCAAATTGACGACAATTTTCTGTTTACACCTATCAATAAAATTCAAGGTCACAAAATTGACCAATTTATTGGAACGTGTAAATTCGCACTTAAAAATATGTTCCATGACAACAACCCGATACCGATTGTTTACGGTTTCGAATCGACGAAGTTGAAGTTTACGAAAGAATTCGACAAAAAACTTTGTACGAGCAATTGACCTTTCTTATTTACAATAAGATATACGCTATCTTATGATTGATATTTCATTTATTCTTGGAAGAAAAATTATTTGGAATATATCATTAAAAACAAATGCACAACTAGAGGGTTGTTGGGTCGAGTCTAAAAGTATACAGGGTGTGCACTAACTTGCTGCACTAACAGCTGATAGTCCTACAAAAATTAACAAGATTTTTTCTCTGAAATATTAAGTTCTTATTAAGCCAAAAAGGAATTACCTACCAAAACTTCGCTGTTTGGTTATTGCTGTATTATTCGATAACATTCAACTTAAGGCTCGATCCTCACTATAGTGCCGTTCACAGTCCGTTCTCGGTCCAGTAAAATATTATTAAGCGATGTGTGTATTCATACTATCGCTCCCAGTCAAGGTCCAGTCCAATCACACTCCAACACCGATACGTCTCAAAGAATATTTGATTGGAACGTGAGCGAACTTGTCATGGCATGTACCGATAGTGTGAATACGCTTTCTCAGTCAGTCTTGCGTCAAACCGAAAAGTGCAACGTTGAGAATTTATAACATTTGAGAGTTTTAAAAGTATTATGAAATACTAATAGGTATTTTTACCCCGCGTTGGAAGTCAATTGTTATGATAGGTATATCAATTTTATTATTATTATTATTTATGCTTATAAATATTTTCGCACCTCGTTGGGAGCCAAATTGTTATGAAATAATGATTGTTATTGCCCCACAAATATTTTCTCCCTGTATAATTATTTTGATTTCGATTTTGGTATACCTCTAATACTTATGTAGGCAATTGAGCTCCGCGATGGGAAGCCAATTGTTATATTGTGATATGATAATAGCTAATTGTTATGAAATAATAATTGCCAGCTAACGTTACTGTTTTCTCGCCATGTTGTTGCCAGTTATTATTACTTTTCTTACCACGACTAATCTCAGTTGGTACGCCTTCACCTCAGGAGTCGGTACTGGCAATAGAGCCACTGCCTGTCTTGATGTCACTTGAACTATTTCAGTAAGATATTGCATATCATTGTGGAAAATAAACCAGAAATCATCAATAACAATTATTTTCTTTATTCAGGAAAACTTATATTAACCTGGCCTGCGATAGATAACTTATAACTATGAGCAATTGACAAATTTTCATAAAATACTGGAAAACAGTGATGGATATGTAAATATAACCTCACTTTTTTCTTTTGAGTTGGAAGAATTCTTTTATAGTTCAATACCAAATTATAGAATTCTTCAGATATACGAGTTATTTTGTGAAGTGATTCAGTTTGTGATGTGCACTAAAAGAGTTTATACCTGGAACTGAAATGTCGCTGATTCAATACCTTTCATAATCTGAATTCCTGTTTCATCCACTCCTCTCAGGAACTCACCATTTCAAAATTAACCATCCAAAATCCACAAAATCAGCTTGGACAAGTTTTCTTATGGAGAACCAAAAAGGTAATCTTCTTTTATCCTTGTTTATTTTGTGTCGAGATTATTCAGAGGTTGTATTGGTTTTTTATTGTTGAAAAACTACCTTCTCATCAATGAAAATCCTAAATTTCTTTCTTTCAAATTTCTTTTCAAAAAAAAATTCCCATCTCCTTTCGCTTTGTTTTTTCTTCACCTGGATACCATTCCTGTTTTGTCATTTTATTTGAATTTTCAAACTCGCGCACTTCCTTGTCGCACTTTCATTAATTTGGTGTTATTTGAGAAAACTTATCAACTAACATATTTTACATTTCTTATAAACTAGATACAATATTTGATCATAATTATCTTTGACGTTTCTCAGTTCTTACTTTTCCACAATTTCAAATCTTTTATCTCCCTATCTCTGTTCCCTGATTGGCTATTGTCATCAAGAAGTTTCTTGTTCTCCCATTGGCTATTTTTAGTTAGATACAATTTCATATACTATATGTTTCAACCTTATAATTTTGTTGATCACATTTAATCCAGAATAATTTTGTAAATCTAGACTTTTTGTTATATTTTAAACAATTTGTTGTGACAGGTTATAATCATTTTTGAAAATGCAAGAAAATGATTACATTATGGTATTTGCATATATTTACCTATCAATGTTATACAGAGGCTTCATAAAGGAAATATAATCTCAAAAAATTTAAAAACGATATCTCATGAACTACTAGCTATTAAATATTTATTATTCTTGTGGTTTTTCAAGAAATTATTTCTTTTTCGCCTTTAAAATATATAACGAGTCCTTCTTAACATAACAATATATATATATATAATCAAATCGTCATCGCCCTTTACGACTAATAGCGTAGAAATAAAATCATACTAAGGCGGATAAACTTCACGATCCGATTTGTATTGAAACTACTTCCTCATAAGAAGTTGGATAGAGACACAAAGTTGTACACGAAACATTGCATTATTAATATGGCGACTAACACCCAACCATCAAACGACCCCTGTCCGACCATTTAATATTTATATTTATCGATTCGTCGTGTTTATTCGCAAACATAGTGGTAGAGCCGAAATTTGGGAAACATATATATAGTTCAAATCAATACTGAAACATACACTATGAAAAATGTGAAACAATTTTTTCGTATTTCAAGGTGATTTATTCCTTGAATAAAGCATATTTCTCCGAAACGTAACGTTGATGTTTTTCATCGAAACTGCTGAGTGGTTTTATAGCATATTAATTTCATGAATTGGTATAAAAAAAACTGCCCGAAACTTTCAGCAAGTGCCAATTGGGGCCTTATTATACGATTGAAACTCGAAAGCGTAGTTCGAACTATGCTCTTATTCACAGGAAACATTTCTCAGAGTTAAAATGCTTCTTTGCGCTGGGAACATTCCATTTATCTACCTAATTAAAATACTTCTGACATTTATGACACAATCAGAATCAGAAAAGCTGCAGGATCTAGTACCGAAAAGTACTTCAAGTACTCCTTTTGACAACGACACACTAGCTTGTACTTTTCTCAGGATATTTGCGGCTACGCTTCAGTGAAGACGGGTTCGTTAAGTAATCACTGATCTTATTAAGTTATAAATCCAATAATAGTCTGTTTCAAACCTCGAATAACCAAAGGATTGAAACTCAAAAAAAAATACGAATTACGTCTCTAAGGAATTTATTGATTTACTGTACAAACATCAAAGATCAAGTGCACATAAACATAAAGAAAAGAACTGTATCTAAGCAAGGCATCAAATACGTCTAAGTATTAAGAACAAGCAATAGCATTCGAGTACCGAATACCAATCAATGTTACAAAGGTAAAGTATCAAAATATCAAATTATCAAGTATCAAACTATCAAAATAGCAAAGTATCAAACTATCAAATATCAAATTATCAAGTATCAAACTATGAAGTATCAAAATAGCAAAGTATCAAACAGTAAGCACTTTAAAAAATACAATAATCGATAGCAATCACATTTAAGCACGGTCGCAGAGATTGAGAAGTTCTTTCAACAATCTACTTTTACCAAAATTACTATAAGCGATCGCGTGAGCTCAGGCGTTGCACATGCGTTGATCAAATATCCTCAAATAATCCCAAATAGGCTGTAGGCCATCTCAAATCCCGCTTAACAATGGCCGCATCAATAATAAACAATAAATATAGGCCTGCTAGCATATAAACCATACCGCAAGTGGGATAATATATAAGTATAGCATGAGCAACAATGCAGGTGAAAACAACAAGTAGAGCATAAATCAACAATAAGAGACAATAAATGTAGTGCCTTCTAGCATGTAAGGCATATCGCACGGGTGATAATATTCCAATTAAACATAACAACAAGCAAGTATAAACAACAATTAACTTGCGTGATCCAATTCAAAGATGAAACCCCGTGATGTGTTTCATCCTAATGAGGCACCATCGTCCATCTTCTTGAAAATCTGGTGATCATTCCCTTGTGGGATCACCCTGTAGACGAAAGGATTGCATCCTACCAGCATTCGGGATCGGTCACTCTGTGGACTATGAACTGGGCCACCCTGTACTCTCAAGTACTCAAAGGACCATTGGTTTCCCATCACAAAACCAGAAACCAGAATACAAAGTCCATAAACCAAGTCCAGAATCCAGGAACCAAAATCCAAAGTCTAAAACCAAAAGGAAAAGGTTCAAAAAAAAATCCAGAAACCCCTGGCCGATAGGGGTTATTGTCCTCTGCACACTACCACCAAACTGCACAAAACTGCGTCTCGTAGTTGAAAGGTTCCCGCTACACAGGATACATCCGACCTCAACGCATCTGTTAAGTTTGATGTGCAATGTCCCAGGAGTCCGACAACAGATCGGCGTGGTGTGGCGTTTCAAATTCTCCGAAGAGTGTAAATACGGATAGAAATAAAAAAATATGCCCGCAGGCCCAACCAGTCTATCCAGAATTAGCCGAAATTGGTAAGAAAAGTATTCCCATTGAAGGATGATTCGAAGATCACAAATTTTTCTGAACCAAATACCACACACACACACACACACCACTTTCGACTCTATCGCAACAAGTGATAGAAAATAAAGTTTCCCCTTTGACATCGAACAAACGTTGTAGTTGACCAATCAACTCCAACCCCATCAAAGAGAGTTTGCACACTCGCCTAAAGATGCCTCTCATCCAGAAATTCCACCAGGATCTAGAACCTCGAGTATTTCCCGTGTTTCATTTTGTGAAATACGCGCACTTCAACATGATGAACCCATGATAATAGACACTTACGATAAAATAGGAGACAATATTTCTCCAACCATTCTGTGGTTATCCCTATCCATAAAGGAGACAGTGAAATAGACCCCTCCAATTACCGGCCCATATCGCTTATCCCTAGCTTAGCAAAAATAATTGAAAAAATAGTGAAGATCCGCATTCAAAACTTCGTATTAATCAACAACATTATCTGCCCAGAACAATTTGGCTTCCAGCCTAACAAAGGTACCAATGACGCTTTATTTTTTTTATGTCGGAAGTGTACAGAAATATCAATGCAGGCGACTACGCAGCGGTGATATTCTGCGACTTCTCGAAAGCGTTCGATTGCGTAAGTCACGATACTCTGCTACCTAAACTCGAAATTTACGGATTTAGAAATTCGGACCTTGAATGGATGAAATCCTATCCGAGCAATCGTAGTCAAATAGTGCGCTGTGGCACTGACTCCAATAGGGCTGGTATTGAATTGGGAGTACCTCAGGGCTCAGTACTCGGACCCATTCTCTTTTTGCTCTACATTAATGATATAAACCTCTTGAACATCACTGCCAAGATCACTCTATTTGCGGATGACGCAACTTTCCTATGGCATGATAATTCACAGCAACTACTGCTAGATAACATCGAAAGGGAATTGATTTCAATAAAACAATGGTGCGACTCCAATTCTTTAGTGATTAACATAAAAGAAACTAATATAATCACATTTCGCTGCAACCTACCAGATATACCACTGGAGGATGAAAATATCCTTAACAAAACAGAGACACGTTTTCTTGGATTAAGTATAGACTCTAGACTGAAATTCGATTATCACATTAACAATCTCTGTAATGAGTTGTCCTCGGGATGCTACGCAATTCGAGTAATCTCGAACGATTTGGGTATAAACGCAGCCAGATCGGCGTACTTTGCTCTAATCGAATCTCATCTAAGGTATGGGATTGCATTTTGGGGCGCTTGCTGTTCTTACCAGCTCAAAAATGTTTTTGTAATTCAAAAAAGAGACTTAAGGTATATTGGCAAAAAAAGACCCAGAGACTCATGTAGAACGCTGTTCATTGATCTCAGTATACTTACGGTAACATCTATATACATTCTAGAATCTGTCACCCTTATACATAAAAATAAAAATCTCCTTGTAACAAATGATAATTCATATAACACTCGACGAACAATAATGACTACCTAGACCATCTAATAATTTGGTTAGAGATTCTATAATATACAATGGCATTAAAATGTATAATCATCTCCCCATAACCACTAGAGAAACTACATGTTCAGGCGATTCAGAAGAGAGGTAAAAAAAATCTTAATACAACAATCACTATACGAGCTAGATGAATACTTCAACTTGAACCTTTAGCTAGTCGCAGTTCCACATACTTGGGAGCTCACTCATAACCCTTGACGAAATTGTATGACTATAACAAATTTTCTCAATAGCTCCATAATACGTAACATTGTCTTCATTTATTTATTTATTTTCACACATACTGAATTCTGTCCTTTATTCAACCTTGCCTATTTACCACACTTTGTATTTTTTGGTCTGCACGTCTTAAATGTATATGTATATGGCGTATCTTAGACAATATCAATCTATTTTCATATATATTTTTATATTGTTACCCACTTATTTAGTTATAACCTAATTGTCTGTGCATAATCTCAGATTATTTTTAGAATTTTTACAAACCAATTACTTATATGTTCAAATATGTACCAAAGCTTTGTCTTTAAGAATTGTATTCTTTGACAATAAAGCATATCTTGATTGATTGATTGATTGATGACAGCATTCATTGAGTTCAGAGAAATTCAATTCGAATGCTTGGCAACATTTTCATCACCCACCATAGTGAGGTTAATTTATTCCACAGGAAAACATTCGGCGAGTTGCCAGTGTCATTATTTTGCGGAAATTCTGAGGAAATGTTATTCTGTTTTATCCTATGAATAAAACAAAAGTTGTATTAGCATGTGTTATAATGAAATGAAGACTTCGTATTTGATAGCTGTTCTTGATTTAGTTATTCTTAAATAATATTTATGGATACCAGTGCTATGTCATTACATTTTCAGCCTGCTTACATTGTAAAGAAATATTATGAATAACGCCTGGCAACTCGGCGATCGGCCATAGTTCTGAACTTGTTACGTCACATCCTGGCGCGGTTTCCGCAGTATTCAAACAGGAACATTTCTTTAGGATTTTTTTTGAAAAACTACTTTGAAAAAAAATCCAACCACTTTATCGTTCTGGACATTGTGGTATTTTTTCCAAAAATTAGTGATCTTGCCTATTGAAAATATATATACTAATCTAGATAGCTATAAACATGTTGCAGGACTCTTTTTTATCTGTCCCGCGCTTTTGACTCCATTATCTTGGACTCCATTGAAAGTAAGTTGTATAACTTGGGCTTCAGAGGACTTTTTTTAGATTGGGTGTATGATTATCTTCATCATTCAAACATTCGTTTGACATAGTGTTCCGCAGGACTCAGTATTGGGGCCATTAATATTTTTATTGTTCGTTAATGATGTGCTTCAACACATCAATACTGAACTGTACGCTCTATTTACCGACGATACCTCATTAATAGCCACAGGACGCAACCGTGAAGAATAAGTTTTGTCCACTAAATAAATAACAGAATGTTTCAATAGTGGCTGTGAGAAAAATTGCTTGATTTTGAATGTTTCCAAAACTGATTGTATATATTATATCTTACAATTCGATCAGAATGGAACACATATTGTTTCTACTGAATGCACTAAATTTCTGAGTATATATGTTGATCAAAACTTACGTATTAACGATCATATCAACATACTCAGTAAAAAAAATTACCAATCCAGTTTTGCAGGTTCTTAATGCCGATTGTGTCTCTGCTGACGGTGTATTATCTACAATCATATGTCTTATAACGTTGTCCTCTGGGGAAATTCAATCAAACAATCCAAAAATTTTCACAGCACAAAAACGGATAATTCGCACTATGTTCAAGTTATCCTCGCAAGAATCGTGTAGGCCCTGCTTTATTTTTCACAAAATTCTATCATTTCCATGCCTGTACATTTTTAAATGTCTGCCGTTTGCCAAGGAAAATTACTTTAAATTTAAAACAAATCTACATTACCACAATTATCCTGCCAGGAATGGTAATCTTGTACCCAAAACAAATTTGCCAGAAACGATGAGAAAGCTCAATAAGAATATGTTCAAAGGCAAATTGAAGTCATTGTTATCTTCCAAAGGCATTGATGAATTCATGTCAGACTGTGACGTGAATCGCCCGTTTTGAATTCTACATGTTTTTATACCCTTAGTGTAATATGTTTGTATGGTTAAAATTTACGTTCTTTGTATGTCCTATACAACCTGACCTGTGCTATACATTTTATAGATGTCTGAATTGATCAATAAAATTTTGTTATAATTATTATTATGGAGTTCTTTCAGTATATTACTCAATATTTTTAAATAGTTTAACTAGTACTGAGTTCTCAGAAACCTCGGTACTTATTGATACTTGGTACTGGTTTCTTGAGTAATTTGAGTATACTTGAGGATATTGTTACGGAAATCACGAAAATAAGAGCAGAGTCCGCTCCTTTGATGTTTACAACAGTTGACCTGCATTCATCGGCCGGGCCGTTGGGAGTTCCGATGACGTCATCGAAACAACGATGAGAAGAAGTGCAGTGCATTTAGTTGTAAACAAGTATTGTCAGAGTGTATTATTGTGCTGAGTTTCAAAGTGGAATAAACGAACATTGGAATAATACGATAATTGTTTAAATAAAATAAACGGACACTGTTTTAAAATATTGAATTTACTCAAGAATACTCAACTACTTTCCGTATTTCAAACATCTTTAGAACAGCTTATTTTTCTTATTTAAAAAAAAATGTTTCTTTAAATGAGTTGAACTCGTAAAAAGCTATTATTATCAAGCGTTCCACGAGTTATATTCGGTGAAACATTATAATTTCAAGTAATTGACGAAATGACATCATTAGTTGAATTGCAAAAATGACGGTTACAGCTAATTTCAACGGAACAACTGAACTCACCAGGCATAGAAATATTACAACTAACATTATTTCAATTAATTTATGACTGTGTTATATCAAAATTGACATCATTCTACCAGATTCTTCTTTGTTTCAGGTTTCCTTGATGCGGATTGAAATGAACCAAGAACCCTTAGGGGTGGCACCCGACCTTGTCCTGCCACAAAATTTAACTAGATGGGGCGACAGCATACCTTCCAACCACTTTGGTAATTACAGTGTCTGCGTTGAAGAAACGGATCACGGTCCCTATCCTTTTCCTTGTGACCCTGAACTCAATCACAAGATTATTTTATGGTGAGTTGATAAAGAAGAAAAACAGTTCGATTATCGTTGTGCAAATCAGTATATCAGAGGGTTAATTATACAGTGCGGCTTTTAATAGCCCCCCCCCCCTGTTAACTTTTGGACGGTTCGACTTAGAACAATGAAAAAAAATGTATTGAATGATATCACCCATACTACTTTTTGAAAGGAAAGACATTGTGATTGCTCGATAGATGGCGCGGGGGGTCAACCATCCAATTTTTTTTTTAAATTTCGTTCAAACGTTTTTTCACAATGTGCATTTGAAATGTCAAATATAAGTGCGGATCTGAATGGTTCTGTTACCCCAATAACTTTTGAACGGTTTGATGTGAAACATGAAATTGATTGAATGGTATTACCGGTCCTACTTTTTGAGAGAAGATACATTACAATTACTCGACAAAGGGCGTTGGGCGCACATCAACTTGAAAATTTCGAAAGGCATAGAGGTCGATTTCCCATCAACTTAAAAATTTCAAATTGCATAGGGGATCAAGGTTGAAAAGATAATTCAATTCTCTTTCCAACCATCTAATTTTTTTGAATTTTGTCAATTATTTTTTTTACAATATGCATTTTAAATTTTGTTATACTTGACATTTCAAATGCATATTGTGAAAAAACGTATTAACAAAATTGGCAAAAAAAAACTAAATTGTTGAAAAGAGAATTGAGTTATCTTTTCAGCGATGCGCAACTTGACCCCCCCCATGCTTTTTGAAATGCCATCTATCGGGCATTTAAAAAAGTAGTATTGGTGATATGATTCAAAACATTTTTTTTTTCGTTCTACGTCGACCCGTTCAAAAGTTAACAGTTAAATTAAAAGCCGCACTGTATACGTTGCATTATCGTAGACAATCTCCTTGCTTGACAACCAATTAGTGGATCTTACATTTGAGCCAATAGAAACGATATCACGGTGAAAATACAGCTTGTCCCTGTATTTTCAAGGTGGTAAAACTGCTTAGTTTTTTTTTACTACCTGTCAGGTGATAATAATAATTCAAATTATAAACGTCAAATTCATGTGTTTTGAGTAGTTCTCTGGTCGACGCGTAGGTATATATATTTTTCTTATGTATGATCTCGAATAACTTTTCACATAGCACATTTTAAGCATAACTAAAAACCCTTCATTCAGATCTTTTTGAAAATCTAGTATATTATTGAAAGGTAAGTAACAAATTTTATTAAAAAAATTAAGCACGCGCAGCCATACAGTTATTTAGTTATTGCCATAAGAAGTTTCTAAAATATTGCGGATGAGAAGTGCACGAGAGGGAAGGCTGAGAATCGTGGCAACGCCTCAAGCGAGCGCTAGTGATTCAAATAAGCGAGAGCGCCAGGGTCTTGCTGTTTTGGAATGCATAAATGTATTAATAATAATTGTGAATAATTGCGTTAATATATACTGATGCATTTTAAACATATTACAATAGGAATAGATATGAAATAAAATACAGTTTTAGCGAGTACCGGCAAACAACAGTGCATGAACTTTATTTTATTTATACATTTGTACAACACATGTACGTATAACATAATACGAATATTTTTAAACGTAAACAAAAATGATTCCGATTTCTAACAGGTAATAAAATATAACGTATAAATCTACAAAAAAATATAAACAACAATGAATGTAATATTATTTGTTTTTCCAACTATTGTATTAAATAATCACTTGATTTACTAAACATTTATTTTTAAATCATTAACGATTTTAGTTAATGCTTTCCTATTTTTAGTAACTCTAGGTTTTTCATTCTCCAATTTTTAGGTGATTAATCACAGCTTCTCCTTCATCATGATACATTTATTTCGGATGTTATATTTTGTTGCGCAATTTTTTTCAATAAATCCCGTGATATCATTTTTTTTAAGGCACTTACATTAGGTAAATTACAAGATATTTTTTCGTTCTCAGGTCGCTCTGAAATACATTATTTATATGATTTCGTGTATATTGATAATTCTGACTCTTTACCAATGAAACGAACTAATTTTTGCATACATCGCTTCGTGGAAATTATCTGAGGTTTCGTTTGGTATTGAATCTTTGGCTAATTTTGATAGCTCGAACATTCCTGGCCCTTTTCGATCTGGGAACGTTTTTCGAAAAATAATTAAGCTATCCGCAAACCCTGCTATCATGGTAAAATCTTCTATTACATTATCTTAGTAATCTAGGCACATCGAATCTCGCATTATGCGCAAGTAGATACATTTAAAAATTCTTTAAATGCTACCAAACAATCTACTAAATTTAGTAAATCGACTTGTACATCATTCAAATATAATTGACCAGAAATTGTACTCAATCCCATAATTCATATATATATATATATATATATATATATATATATATATATATATATATATATATATTAAATTGTCTATTTTCACATTTGGCGGCGATCAGTTATGCACAATCCAGATGTTTCTAAATCAAAATAAAGTATGGAACAATTTATTGATATTGATTCGATGTTTTTTAATAATAGTGATGATGCTCTTGATTCGTTAATTCCAAGGTTTGGTTGATATGTTACACCTTCCGACTTTTCCTTCAATTCAACTCTGCGCAACTTTTTTCTCTTGATGTTAGCATCAGTCTTCTTTTTTTCTTATCAGAATCGTATCTTTGAGCATATGTAGCTGTATGACTACCTGGTTCCAAATTCAATTTTTTTCATATATTAAATAACGATACCTCGCCAATGTTTTTAGAGCAAACTGCACTGTATCTTGAACAACTAAATTCGAGCCATCGTTGGATTGGATGTTGCCAACAGTCCAGTCATGGCTTATTTGCATGCTAGTTGCGTTTGTGAGTGTACAGTTCCCTTAAAAAAGATCCCTCTAATTCAGCGTTTGAACATGTATCGCGCTACAATCGAGCCTAATTTTTGACACTGTTTGTAGCACGGCAACTACCTTAATACTTCAGAGTTAGTCATTTTTGGATTTGGAAAGGAATAATCCATCCCTAAGGGTAGAAAAATCTAGGATTATTAATTTTTCATCTGTGAACCCATTCTGTTGAAACTTGGCCCACATATAGGTAGTTCTGATGACACTACAACATAATGGATACCTGGAGTAATGTGAGTAACTAATTTTGAGTCGGCGCCAAACAAACAATTAACGAAGATTACTTTGAAGAAGTAATTAAAACGCCGCCATGTATCCCGCTGCTGTATGTTTGGCGCCGACTCAAAATTAGTTACTCACATTAGTTTAGGAGCTCAATTATCAGTAAGACTAAGAAGGTGTATTTTATTTTTGGCTTTTCAGTTGATTTTTTCATCGGTTTAATTTTTGGTAAAAAGTTTTTATTTTTCAAAATGAACGATCGGTGGGGACAAATGCCAGTTAATAACATATATGCTGCAGTTGAGAAAAGTATTCCGTCGAATACAGTTAGAAATAAACCATCAATGACCAGGCAATTTAACAATTTTTGCACGAACAGGGGTTATGTTATCAATGCAAATACTGCAATTGTAGAGCTGGCGGATATTTTCAAAGATTATGCCTGTGATGTTCAGAAATTGGATAGTGCAGACTATAAAACACACTATAATACTATCGCCGAGGGACTACAAGAAAATTGTTCAAAAGGCTATGGAAAGAAATTCAACCCATTTAGTGACCTAGAATTTAAAGGTGCAACGAACGCAACGCACGAGATTGATAATAATAATAATTTTTATTCACCGTTTTTGATACACTTGGTATATATGGTAAGTCAGTTTTAAGAAAATTAAGTAAAAATACAAAAAAATAAAAACGTATATATATATATATATATATATATATATATATATATATATACAAATACACATATATACTCACATACATAAAAGGTATGCGAGCATTTTACAACATTCACAAAATTGATCCCAATTAAAATTGGGAACAGTGGTTGAAATTATTTGTGAGATTGTCAGTTAGGAAATCTTGATAACTATAATAGCCTTTCTCTAAAAGATTTTTTTTAATACATTCATGGAATATCTTATCACTTTTGATTCTTTTGACTACATTTGGTAACTTATTGAAGCACGTAATGGCATTATAATGAGGGGATTTTTTATAATTTGACATTTGATGTTGTGGGATTCTCAAAAGATCACCATTTCTTGTATTATGACTGCGTTCTGTAGCAGTCTTCTCATATAATTTGGGATTTTGCCTGACAAACATGATACATTTGAGGATGAAGATAGAAGAGGCTGTCAATATTTTTTTATCTATAAAAACGGGCCGACAGCTATCTCGGAAGTCCATATTGAAGATTAGCCTTATGACGCGTTTCTGCGCTGAGAAAATTCTAGAAAAATCCCTTGCCCTGCCCCAGGCCATAACATTTAAACTTAGATGAGAATATACCATGGCATAATATATGTTGAGTAAGCCAGGCTCATCCAAACTGGATTTCAACTGTTATGGCATAGTATGCTTTATTCAAGTTGACACAAATATGATCCACTTGTTTTTCCCAATTTAAATTGTCGTCTAGGTAGGTACCTAAAAATTGTATTTCTTCAGAAGCTTGAATATCATAGTTTGGGCATAGACCATTTGGAATATTCCGTCTGAAGTGAAAATTAACATTGATCGATTTAGAAGTATTGAGAATGAGCTTATTTCTTTGGCACCAGGTGCTGAACTGATCAATAATGCGTTCTGATTTGCTGATGAGTTGCTCAGCGTTTTCACCCGATATAGTTATCGTAGTATCATCAGCAAACATTGTAACATAGCCTTCCATTATGTGTTGAGGAAGATCGTTGACACATAGGAGAAACAGTAACGGTCCTAGAACAGAACCCTGTGGCACACCGAGTTTAACAGTTTTCGACTCAGATGACAATCCATTGCAGATTACGACCATATCTCTATTTGTCATATAGGATTCTATCCAATTTATCATATTTCGTGGAAACCCGAACATTGATAGTTTATTGATGAGAAATTCAGAGCACACTGTATCAAATGCTTTTGATAAGTCGAAAAATAGTGAGATCACATATTTACTACTATCAATTTCTGTGTATATAAAATTCAGGAGGTTATAGGAAGCTGTTTCTATAGATTTATGTTTCCTGAATCCATGCTGAGACGTGCATAGAAGCTTATTTGTTTCCAAATGATCTATAACTCTGAGGGCTACAACTTTTTCAAATAATTTGGATAAGGAGCAGAGCAAGAATATTAGCCTGTAGTTATCCATCTCGGTGGAATTACCTTTTTTATGTACAGGTATAACGAGTGCTTTTTTCAGAACTTCTGGAAAGTATCCTTGAATTAGAGATTGATTCATTAGGTAGGTTAATGGTACAATAATGGCAGGTAATATTTTCTTAATTGTGACGATTGAGAGTTCATCGAAGCCTGCCGATTTTTTATTCTTCATTTCGGATAGGGCTTTTATTATCTCATATTCGGTAATTGGATGGGATTGAAAAGGTTGAATTATAGTTACATTTTCAGTAACAGTACAGGGTAAAGACAAGTTTTGCCCGAAGTGATTTGACACGGAAATTTCTGCTACATTTGAAAAGTATTCAGCAAATAGTTCTCACACTCCATCTGGGTCTGTTTTTAACCCACCATCTTGTTCAAGGGATATTGATTTTCTCAAGTTATTTTTGTTTCTTCCTAGTTCTTCATCAATAATCTTCCATGTCTCTCTAGTTCTGTTTTCCGACTGGTTTATTTTAGAATTGAAATATTTTTTTTTTACAACTTTACATTTTGTTTGTGCTCTCGCAATCTTGATTTATACTGTTCAATCAAGTGAGTTTCAGCTTTTTGGGAGTTAGAGAGAAGCCAGAACATTTCCTTCAATTTTTTACCTTCATCGATGATATCACGAGTTATCCAACTTTTATGGTTGGATTTCATGTAGGTCTGCTTCTTTGGACAGGATACATCGAAGCACCAAAGCAGTATGTTATAAAAATAATTAAACGCTTCGTCTATTTGTAAATGGTATATTAGATCCAATCCTCATTACAAGAGAAAATATAGTTACAAAACGGTCCGGAGAAACGTAAGCAAAGCTGCCGCCTCTACTAAGAAAGAACTGTCATCTTTGCAGACATGTTGGGTCGAAGATTTACCTACAGAATAGGGAAGTGCCCCACAAGTTGCCAACTTTCAAAAGTTCTGCCTCTCCAATGGCAATTGTTTGACTTTGGTTGTATGGAAAACCGCCAATTTGATATATCAATTCAATTACTTTTGGTCGTGAAGCGCTTATATATTTCTTATATCAAGTGTGACATTCATAGAGATTTTCTGTCTAAAAATGTGAACAGTTGGTAGCACAAACAATATTTTGTGAAAAAAGATTTAATAGGAAAATACACAATACACTAACAATTGATAAAAATGAAAGTCAAGCAAGCAACAAGAGAAAGAAGTGCCGTTTTTTTTCCTGCTTTGTTTAATGTCGGCCTATTTCTGCAGCCAAGGCTAAACACCGACGCCGGTGAGCACACTCCTCCCAACCGGAAATTTTGCCGAATCCTCTTTTGTTTCAGAGGTAGGGTTCTTTAACGAGCGCAATATCTATGAACTCGGGACCGCCATCTTAACGTTCCCTCCGAAGGACGGCATATCTATCGTCTTATCTCGTGCTCATTGATAAGACGCCTGCAGCTGCGAATATGCTACTACGCTACAGTTGTTAGGACATTTAACGCGTAGCTTCCTTGTCCAGTGGTCACCCATTCAAGTACTAACCACGCCCGACGATGCTTGGCTTCAGATATCGATAAGACTCTCATCATCCTGACCAGCCATCGGTGCCCATAAGTGGCGTTCTTCTCCGTTAAGATCCAAATGGCATCGTGACAGATGACAGTCGATAATGCAAGAAAGCACGAACCAGATTGGGACAGGCACCAACACTCGAGATATAGACACAAAATTCCCCATCAATATAACTAAAAAATGTAAACACTTTGGGACTGAAAATACATGATCCAGCATATTCAGTTTGTGATTCTCTACACAACCCTGATGACATCATTACAATTGGAGAGGCAGAAGTTTTTGAAGGTTTTTTTTAAGTTGGCAACTTGTGCGGCACTTCCCTAATGCAGAAGTTCTTCAATATCGTTGCCACCGAACTTGCTTGGAGAGGCAACGAAGCAGCGAATATAATTATGGCAATGAAACAGGAGGAATAATGTACACTAAAGAATCAAATAATACACGAAATGAACAATAATAGTGACAGCTGTCAGACTATTATTTTTTTGAGCGTTCGGCAACGTCTAACAGGAAAGGCAACTCTTAAAATTAAATTTTACTAGTTACTATTTAATGCATCTTTGGGAAATATAACTTTGTAACGTTGGATACACAAAATTACCAAAAATGACGTCAATCTCTTTTTTACGTAAAAACATATCTAGACTCACCCACTCGCAGAAAAAAAACTGTACCCCACTGCGAACGCATAAGGAAAGAGTATAATTTGAATTTTCAAATCTCGCGAACTGACTGGAGATGATACATCTCGGTTTCTACATATTGCTTAAAACAAATATATTAATAACAATTTCGGAAATTTTTGAAGGCTCCAAATGAGGGGTGTGCGAAGCAGTTTACCCAAAAATTCGAAACAAATAAAAAATATTTAAATTTTCAGGTCTGGAGATATTACTTCCCTGCAGGTGGATGCAGTTGTCAACTCCACTAACGAATCTATGAATGACGTAAATTCAGTTAGCGATCGCATTTACAATAGAGGTGGAACCGGATTGAGAGAAGAAGTCAGTGTGGATGTCAGAGGTAATTTTTTTTATCTATATAATAAAAATATCTTTGTAAGCGCAACACGTCAGAACGGTTTCACCGATTTGGCTATATTTTTTTTGTTCGTGATAGCCCGACGAGGGTTTAAAAAAAAATAGGAGAATTGCCCGGAAATTGGAAAATTCGGGAATATAATAAAATGGCCTACAAAAGGAATATCGGCTAAGCTCTCGGTAAAGGTCTGGGAGCTCAAGGTTAGAGCGTGTGCTTTATACCTCCAAGAGCCCGGGTTCAATCCCTGGGCGTGTCCACACAAATTTTTATTTTATTTTAACACTCAAATCAAACACAAAACATTTTTTGTTGTTTGTTATAGTCCGAATAAGGTTTTAGGGAAAGATAGGTGTTTTAGAAGAGTTATTGGATTCGGGAAAAATTGAAAGTGCTTTTTTCTATGGGATTTTTGAATACCATAACACGATTCGAGCGGTGAAAATGCGTAATTATGTGTATTATATGTATATATATATATATATATATATATATATATATACACAGTGTCCGTCATAAAGTTGGCTACATATGGGAAAAAAATTGTTATTGACCAACATTGTTGGTGATTGACATATCTAACAAAATGAGGATTTTCAGTTGCATAATAGTGCATATTATGCCGATTCACATGGCCATTGTTGTGAAACGTGGCTTCATCCGAAAATAGAACAAACTCAAAAAAATCAGGTTTTTGGTTGATTTTATCTTTGGCAAAACCGCATCATTCGCTTTGGAAAATCTCTTTCTGTCAGCTCCTGTATTAACTGCATATGATATGGATGGTAATTGCATTTTCTCACCATCCGAGAAACTCTCCTTTGAGATATTCCCAACTCCCTACTCAAAATACGTGTACTCGCATGGGGATTCTCGGTAATATGCAATATCAAGAGTATTTTCATCATTCGTTACAGGACAAGCACGTTCAAACTTTTTGTAAAATACTTTTCCGGTTTCCTCAAATCTTGTTTTGAGGTCTCGAAATGCTCGCTGGTCTGGATGTCTTCCCTCAGGAAACTTTTATTCGTATAATCTAGATGCCAGTAAGCAATTGTCATCACTTTCCCCCAAAGCATACAACATTTTAACCATGTCCTCTAAACGATGATTCATAATGTCACAATAATTTTTAACATAACTGGATTGTAGTTTGACAGTTACCTCTAGTGACAAATTCCGATAGTCATGTTTTCAGCGGTTGTCATGGATAACTAAACTAGAAAAAATTGTTACATTTGAAAATTTCTTTTGCTATGCTAGTTATTCATGAGTTACCAAGAATGCTTTTGAAGATGGAAAAAAATAATTGAAACATCATTCAGTATCAGTATTTTCTATGAACAAACATGTAGATAAAAAAAACTATAGAATTGTTGATTTGATATTGAACAATTCCTTTAAACCAGAATATCTCGGAAACAGGTTGTTTACGGTACATGACGTCGGGGATGAAAAGTGTAGAGTCATTAAAAAAAAGTTGATTTAAATGAAAATATACAGGGTGTTCCATTGAAAAAAAAACAAAATACTGATGTTTGAAAATGGCTAAGTTTGTGTTGTTGTATCGAACATCCTATACAATTTATTCAAAATTCTTGGTATTCTCAATAAACATCATCAAATCGACCAACGATTCCCCAATTATCTTTACTAAATATTTCGAAATGTGAAATAGGTAATTTTTCGAAAAGAAGTCTACAAAATAGATTTCTTTTAAATAACTTGGCAACGCCGCAACGGAATTCAGAATTGAAAAAATCGTTGAGCAGCCAATGGAACAGCCGATCGGAATATATGAAAATATACCGGGTGTTTCATATGATAAAGAACAACTTTGGTTAGCTACGCATCAATGATGCACTCTGTATAATGAAAATTATTTAAGAAAGTGGTCTTATATGGTCCCTTTGACAAAAAAAAAATAAGAAATCGAAATAGTGATACATTAAGGAGAAATGAACCACGGGAATCCTGTTGACTCACCCTGTATATATATATATATATATATATATATATATATATATAATGGGCAAACAAGATAATGGATATAACGGGAAAACGGGATAAGCGAAAACGTGATAACAGGATAACGGGATAAGGGCATAACGGGAAGCGGGCAGAGTCAAAAGCATAACCTAGATGGAACAACACTAAGAAAACATAGGAAAGGAGAAATTCTACCCGGACGAGAGTTTTCAGCAGAAAAAAAATCAGGGAATATAGAAATTTGGACAGTACAACGTCTGTCGGGTCAGCTAGTTTCCCGAATAATGTCCACCAATAATTATTTATGTACCTAAAGCGGGGTCTCCACCAAACCAACATTTGTCGCCGACTTCTGTTAGCAACAAAGTTACCAAAAATTCTGGAAAGTTATCGACTTTTTATATCGCAAATTAAAGTCGCCGACTTTGTTTTCGTTTTTGATGGAGAAGCGGTACCTTGAAGAAAAATTGTCTCCGCGACAATGTTTAAAGACATTTCCAAGTACGTCTCCATTGGATCAGCTCCGATTTGTTATTTTCTCCATGGGACCAACTTCAAAGTACACCCTATCCAATGAAAAATGAATCATCGGAATCAAACTGTTCTGTGAAAAGTTATGCGTGATCATACATAAAAAAAATACGCGTCGACTAGAGAACCTCCTCCTTTTTGGTTTCGTCGGTTAAAAATGGTATTCAGGCCCTCATAAGGGCATTGATTACAATTACACTATAGATGACACCACCCGTTTTAAGCGTCCTAGGCACTCAATTGAGTTATGGGCTGTTCACTTCCTCAAGCCGAGTTTATCGAAAATAGCTCAGATCGGGAACCGGCCGGCTGGTAAGGTTGACGAGAGTCTTATCGATATCTGAAGCCATGCAAGCACGACTGGGCGCGATCAGTACTTGGAAGGCTGACCCTACCTGTTAAGGAACGTTCGCGTTATTAAGCCCTGTATGACTGCAGCTTAGTAGCATACTCGCAGCTGCAGGAGATATATCAAGGAAAACGAGATATAACGATAGCTATGGCGTCTTTCGGAGGGGACGTTAAGATGGCGGTCCCGAGTTTATGGATTTTGAGTTCGTTAAACCTCTGGTTGGAAACACCAGAAGATTCGTCAAAATTTCCGGGATGGGGAAGTGTGCTCACCGGCGTCGATATTGAGCCTAGTCGCAGAATCAGGCCGACGTTAGATACATGATAATAAAAAAATAAAAAATAGCTCAGATGAAAATCCACATCAACCGTGAATAGGCGTGTGCCTACTTGTAATGAGTAAGAGCCTTTTAGGCTGCACTCGATATTAATGTAAAAAAAGAAGCAAAGAAAATAATTCGGTGGTATTTGTATATTTATTTATCTTCTGAAGACAAAGTGTGATACTTCCTAATACTTCCAGAGGTGTAGCACTCCAAAGATGAAGAAAAGTATTTACCTTTTTTTTCCAACAATCATTCATAACTTATTTTACTATTCGAGAATGTATCTTTTACATATCTGTGCATTCATAGCCAGTTATTTTGGTAGACAAATCTAAACAAATTCATTTATAACCCAGAACAATAATCTGAAGAATTAACATACCAGGTATCCGCAGCTTCAGAATGAAAATTATTGAAGACATTGATCTAATTCATTTAATAAAATCATAATTACAACATTAATTACTACTATTTTTGTCTTCCTTAATGAGTAACTCAGAAAAATTATTCAGATAACTGTGACCATTGAAATGGAAGTATAGCTCGTAGCTAAGAAATGGTTAGAAACACGTATGTAGATGTGGAAATAATGGTGTTGACATGTCAACGGATTTTTTATATCTCATAAACTATAATGTTGCTCCATTTTGTGTTTTCACCTTAATTTCTTTTTATTCCAGTTGCGCAAAGTCTATCATTCTTTTTTGCGTCTAAATATGAAGTTTAAAAACATTGCATTTATTTATTTTGAATTTCTCAGGAAATTCAATTTCTCTTGAAAGTAGGTGCATAGTTCAGAATATAAAATTTAATGATCTGATATTCAAAATTGCAAACCATATAAGAGATAGTCAAAAAATATGAGCAAAGCAACTTTAGTTTTGATGAAATATTCTAAAAATGGACAGCAAATCTCTAAAAAGTGGAGACAGTTGTTGGTTATTGGGGAATTTTTTGATGGAATGAACCAGATAGTTCTCCACGAATTTACGTCATTCATAGTATTGCTTGTAAGGTTTTTTTTTATGAATTGTCATTATATATTTGGACATCATTTTCAATTCTGGACAACATTTATCATTAAAGAACTCGATATTTTTATACCTGAATACGGTTTGCAATTTTAATTGTTTCATAAAATTTTTTGGTCAAAGGGGAAAAGTTTTTGTTATTGTTTTATATCTTTCCTTTGACTAGTATCATGAACAAACATGATGATAATGAATACAATCAATAATTCGTGTAACCATTAGTGTTTTTTCCGAGATCATTTATTGTATTTTTTCATGTTGATTGAATACTTGTTTTTGCAGAGTGTCGAACTGGAGAGGTGAGGATAACTCAGGGGCATTCACTGCCAGCTCGGTTTGTCATCCATACTGTAGGTCCCAAATATAATATAAAATACCAGTCTGCATCAGAAAATACCCTCCACACTTGTTACAGGTTAGTATTTTTCCCAAATAATGGTGTTCCTGCAAATAAAGTGATTTCAAGAAAACATGGTTCTGTTAATTTAAAATTCATGCAACTTTCAACGTAGCACATGTTGTGTACTTCATTCTCTGCTCCGTGTAGCGAATTGTTTTTATGAGTTCCGTGGCACACACTTTGTGCCACATATAACATTTCCCACAAAACTGAGACATTATACATTTCAAATTCTAACAGCAAATATATTTTTTTATACAATAGAACTCCAAAAAATCAGCATGGATTCTGGAGAGATTCAATAATTGCGGAATTATATTTTATATAAATCTGATTTTTCAAAATGAATCTCTACAAATTTTTCAGCTCTTATCAGTAACATGTATGGTTTCTAATAGACTCTTTTCTGAATTGAATCTCTTTCGGAAATATCTTAGGCTTCTACTTGTAACTTAATCGTTTCAAATTTTTTTTTCCAATTTCAGGAGTGTTCTCCAAATAGCAAAAGAAAGGGGCCTTCATTCAGTAGCATTAACTGTTATTAATTCTGTTAGGAGAAATTACCCACCTGAAGAAGGAGCTCACATTGCACTACGTAAGTTGTTTTTTTTTTTGTACATTGTGTTATTGGTGACCTTTTGTGTGACCAGCTTGGATATCAACTTTAACATTGTACCATCATTTAACAAACTCAGGCATTTATGACGTTTGAGGAATAATTGTATTACCTGTAGGGCGAAAAGGTTCACAGGGACCTGCTTGCCTACGGGATATGATGAATATGGCATGCTTTAATCGAAAACATGGTGAATATCCAAACTTTCATCCTATGGTCTGCCTTCTCAACTATGCGTTTTGACATCAAGTTTCCTTGTGAATATATGGATACATGTTGTCGTAGAACGAGTGTTGTCCAAAACTTTTCCCAGTAATGCTGGTGTTCCTCAATGCTTTTTTCTGGTACTTACACTTTTTCTCCTTTACACTTTGATTTACCACAATATGTGGTAAATTATCCAGTAGGTTGCCCCCACCAAAAGGAGTGGGAAGGGCACTATAAATATGACATGCCAAGGGTCGATATAATAACTTTAATGCTGGAAGCCAGAAGAGCAGACTTTACTCGACCTTGACCTTGGTTGTTTGCCTGGACATCGACTGCCTTAGCTATATATCAAAATAATAACAAGCCAACGCAACATCTCATTCAATCAGTTATTGATCTCCAAATTCTGTCTAAAGTTCTATGGCGGGGTCTTAGCTCAACGGGTTAACTAAAGGTCAGAATATATCAGGCAAAAGCGGGGAATTTTTAAAGCTAAACACACGCAGGATTATGCAAAACAAAAGCTCTTGAACTACTCGGATCTACAAGCAAGGTGCCTACAAATGGGGCACACAAAGTACATCTTTTTCGTAAGTTAAAGATCTGCTGGCAGGGTAACCTTCGATCAAGCTTACGGTTTTTACTGTCGGAAAGTTCTGTGTCTCTACTTTGGTCTGAGCCAGATCTAAGTTTCTGTGGAGCTTTATATTTACTGAGAAGGCCGTGATAGAACCCAGCGATCCTTCGGAACACAACTTTATTGCGTAGGGAGCTTTCAAACTTCTTATTAAATCGGAAGGAAGTGATAGAACTCAGTGATCTTTCAGGATACAACTTCACTGTTTAGGAATCTTTCCGAAGCAAAGACATAGAGCCTGACTCTTTTACTGTTTGGCAATACTACGTACCTGATTAGCCAGTTACCTATTCAAACCTTTATCAAGTGCAACTGTCACTTACTAAATTTTCGGTGCTGTCTCTCTCTCCTGCTCGGCGGCGGTTGAGTTCGGTGCCTCTCGTGATCTCTCGCTAGCTGGCTGCCTGTTGGTGTCCCGTGGTGTTCGATCTGCTCGCCGGGCTGCTACTGGCTTTGCGGTGCTATGTCGAAGCCTCATTTCCTTGCCGTTGTGTTTATCTCCCCACCCTTCTCTGAGTAGGAGATCGGCGCGCGCTATTCATACTGTGTTTTCGCTAGAGATATTACCGAGAGAAATGTTAATATTGGACTTTGCCGGAAATAATGTATGTTGAGCTAAGATTTCACATGACAGAAATAGTAACTTCGTTACAAAACATGACTAAAAAATTACGTATTTTTTCAAGACATGCGGAGGCAATGGCTTGAACTAATCTGATGTAACGCAAAGAACTGGTTTAAGTCGCACTACAAAAAACACTACCTGACATTCACTGGAATATCGGTGTATTCCCAATCATCTCACAGTATTCCTAAGACCTAAACACTGATATATTCAAGGGCATCTATCATTGAAATAATTTAAAACCCTGCACTCGATTCTCCACCTTCAGCACTCTTAGCAGGAATAGTTTTCAACTCCTACAAATATAGCTGCGTTCCATTCTTCCCGAAGCAATTATATTAACAAACATTCAGCAGTGTTTACAAGTCATAAATGAAACAATTCATAAATAGAAAACTGAGGAAACATTCAAAAATTGAGTGGGGAACTGAACAAGATAAGATATCGCAGTGTTGTGTACATTGTTGCTACCAGTTTAAATTCAATGTAATGCGATTTTAAGATCATTTGTAATTGCATTTCATCACTTGTGATTTTCTATTCAACCAATTTGAATACAACTTTTTGTGGTGTTTTCAATCCTCAACCCCATCAAAGTAAAAAACTGCTAGAAATAATAATGTGGATGATTCACTGTGTAGGCAAAATGAATCAGTTTACCTCTGACAATATATACGTCAATATATGCTTCAAACTGATAAGAAACACTGGTAATCAATACTCTAAAAGATAACCTTCTTCCAATGAGTGCTAGTCTAGATAAGTTCGTAGATTGTGGACAGTGCAGAAAAATTAATTAGGTTAATTTCATAATTGTATCAACAGAAACCAAAGAGTAAGTCCAAAGATTTAACCACTTCAAAAAGGAGAAATCTTTAGTGCTGAATATATTCATTTCTATTGTTAGTCAATGCCAAATATAAGAAACTAATATGATTATGGTAGTTATTCCTGTATAGCAGCAACTTTTGTGAATCTGTCAACTTTGTTGCATCAGTATCAACAAAACATTTATTAAACCACGAAGCTCTATGCACTTTTTCTGATAGTTTATATTATGTAAACATACATTTGCAAAGAGCTTTTGCTTAATCTGTATTGGAGAACTGATTTCTTACTGCATTCTTGTCATCATCTGTCAATGTAGATGTAGCAGAGCTCCATTTATTTTCAATTTTCGAGGTTCCTCTCTTGAGCTTCTAGTTGAAAAAAATAATAATTCACTTGCATACTCAACTCTGCCATTTCATTCGAACACCTCAACACATGAAAACACTTACTGATTAGATTAGAATGAATAATGTTCTTAAAATGCAAATGCGTTGTTTACATATTTCCATACTTCCATTACTACACTGTCGATAGGGTTTCCCTCCAATATTAATTATTTTGTTTCACATGAACAAGTCAAAATTTCAAATGACTTGCAATCATTATTTTCTCCATATTGAAATATTTTGTTGGGTTTTTTCATTAATTTGAAACCAGAGGCTGTGAACTGTACCTTAAAAATGCTTCACATTTCCTGACTTACTGTTTATGTTAAAATGTTAAAAAAAAATCGATTCCATGTCATTAATTATTAAAGTCATACAGTGTGACCCATTTAAAATGGAACCACCCCTGTAAAATACGCAGTCAATCTCAAAAATATTTTTTTTTTTTAATATTAAGCATCAAAAACTGTATCTTGACACAAATTTTCATAACTTTAGTTCCATTTCCAAGGCACTCTATGGTTTTTTTTCTTTGTCAAAAAATGGCAAAAGTTTATTAGGCAATTTTTGTTTCGAAATTTGACTACACCACTGGATTCGTAATCGTTATAAATGGAAACCATCAAAATTTCATGAACAAATATTGGTTAACAACGAAGTTACAACAACTTTAATTTTGGAAACAAAGTATTTGATTATAATTTTTATTTAGATTATAGACATATTTAAAATCTGGCAACACTGCCGATACAAAGTAGAACACCAGTGAATTTGTACAGCGAAAATCCGAAGTCAATAGCTCATTTCGTTCTACAGTTATGAGTATGGTAATGTGAGCGATTTGTGGAGTACTAAATCACAGCCTACTATTGATTTATTACAATACCTATGCCTAATGTATTAGTTCAGCTTTCCTCAAATTATTGATACCTTCTCTAAAAGCTTGTTTCAATTGAGTTTTGCAGAATTTCAAAGGAAAATTTTTTGTCCTGATTTCTGATTTATTATTCAATAAATAATTTTGATACTTTAGAACTTGATTCGGTTCATTTCGTTTTTATCCGCTATGGAAGACTGCATAACTTGAGAATGAATTTTTAATTTTCTGTTATTTTCAAATACATTTATAACTTAACTAAATTATTTTAAGGAAATATAATTTACAAATCCAGTGGCGTAGTCAGATTTTTATTACAAAATCGCTTCCACAACAATTCGCTCTCATTACCATACTTTCAGGAGTTATAACTGTAGAACGGGCTGAGCTATTGACTTCGGATTTTCGCTGTACAAATTCACTGGTGTTCTACTTTATATCGGCAGTATTCCCAGATTTAAATATGTCTATTATCTAAATAAACATTATAATCAAATACTTTGTTTCCAAAATTAAAGTTGTTGTAACTTCGTTGTTAACCAATTTTTTTTTGAAATTTTGATGGTTTTCATTCACAATGACTACGAATCCAGTGGTGTAGTCAAAATTCAAAACAAAAATTGCCTAATAAACTTTTGCCCTTTTTGACGAAGAAAAAAAACCATAGAGTGCCTTGGAAATGAAACTAAAGTTATGAAAATTTGTGTCAAGGTACAGTTTTTGATGCAATATTAAAAAATGAGAATGATTGAAAAATGCGTTTTCTACAGGGGTGGTTCCATTTTAAATGGGTCACACTGTACATGATAATTATTTGCAAATTAATTTTTCAATTAATAAATAATTTCTGGACAATTGAATTATCCGATAAAACCAACTAACTGTATCACTTCAAAGAAGGGATTTGGTGCCTTCTTGCTCATAAAAGATGATGTATGCTTCTCCATTTACCAGGAATTTTGGTGATAACAATGACACTCGAGAATAATTGTACTTGTGCAATGTGCCTGTATAAGGATGTCTACAATAAGACGTGTAGTATCCGTTGTAAGTTGTTCCACTATGGTTGAATAGAGCATACAAATTGTAGCGACATGGAGCTACATTTTCTGATGTGTAATTACTCATATCTAATCCTTCGAGAGGTTTCTCGTCGCCAACCAAAGTTTCTTAGATAGATCTCTGTTGAATCGGTAGTGGAAGGTTCCAAAAGTGATGAAACAATGGCCACAGAAAGAACATTTCAATGTTGGTTTTAGTTGCCCAACAAAGTTATCTACAATTTTCGAGTTGTCCGTCCTCAGATATCTTGAATGAGATTTTTCTGCTTTCATGATTGGTCAATTTTTCATCAATAACTTTCAAAATAGTATTTGATTTTTCTGTAATTCTGTTCACATCTTCATGAAAACATTCCAATAAGTATATGGGAAATTCCTGGGCATCCTGTTGATCATAACCCATAAAACGAGGAGGTAAAACTTTGTATTTGGCTTTTCAAAGAAATCATATTCACCACTCTATTAGGCGTATCTTTCGACCAAAGTTGTTTTATCACTTCCGCAAATTAGTAATTACTATAATTATGTATAATACTTCCACCTGCCGAGTAAAAGTAGACTAGGAAAATAATTAATGAATTCACCAGAATTTTGTATTACGTTTGAGTATAAAATACGTGTATTTTGGTGGCTCCTTCGGTTGACAAATTCTCAAAAGAATTATTCTCAATACTTTTTATTCCCAAAAACAAAATAGGCAATTTTCCTTATTTGTGTAATTAACCTATCCTGGACGATTTTGAATGCTTGTTGGTTTTATATCAGTGTGGTGATATTAAAATAATTTCCATTTCTTTTTTAGGAACTGTGCGAAGATTCCTCGAACATCACGGCAGTTCATTAGACACTGTGATATTTGTTGTCAATAAAGTAGATTTAAGTATATACGAAGTTCTGTTGCCGTTGTACTTTCCACGTTCCAAGCTGGAGGAAGAAACAGCCAGGTGACAAAAACATTTATTTTTTATTGAATTCAAATAAGTTAATTCATATTTATATTTTGTTATACAATTGTTTCATTAAAATAGATATTTTTTTTCACATATTTTTTTTTTAAATATGTGTTAATAATTGTTTTAATATTGACAGGTATCAGTTACCGGTAGATATTGGAGGACCTAACGGAGAACCGGTCATGCCTGATCGACAGATTCGAATCATTGACAATCCTCAGCATACGCTGCACAGTAAGAATTTTTGCTTCTCTCATTTCCTTATTAGTAGCATACCTCAAAAAAAAAATCACTTGAACTTTTTTGAACAAACAACTACCCAAATTAACGTCACCTCACCTCTGAATAGAATAATAATGTTTTTCATTGGCAATAAAATAAAATTGCCATCGACCGAGGTCCATCAGCCAGTAGTGACTACATAAATGTCTTCACAAATTTACTTACATGATCCTGAATATCCAGCTAAGTGTATATAAATAAAAGTTATTCTGGCAGGTAAATTTGGTCCTTTTTTGTAGGTCTATTATTGCTTTTATTTTTTTTTTGTTCTTGGAGACTCTTTGGCACCTTTTTGCACGTTCCTTATGGTATGGTCTGAGACTACGGTTATAGTGGATGCGTTTTCTGACGAACCAATGATCGGACGAATACGTCAGAATTTGTGCGAATGAATCAAATACATATTACACAATTGTTGCGATAAAATACATGATGGATGGCACAAAACTAACGAACTTTATATATACTAGAAAATAATGACTATCCATATATTGTGATGATATCTGAGCACTGGCTAAATGACCCATAAACCTTCCTAACTACTCCATCTTAAGTAGATGTGACCGCAAGACATCCCTCCACGGGGGCACACCCATTCTCGTTGAAGCTAGTTTTAATACACTGTTCCACTTCACGAATATTGTAAAATAGATACATCTAATCGAGGACAAAACCCTTGAATTCTCTGTTATTTTTCAGTAACACGCTAAACATGTTTGTCGTTTGTATCTATAGATCCCCAAATACAAGCGTGGATCTATTCCTTTATAAACTAGAGACACTATTACTTCAATTACCTCTAAATAAAAACATTATACTAACTGCTGACTTCAACATAAATTATTGTGATAAACACACACTCACCATACAAGCTCTGATTCAGCTTTTAAGCTCCCACAACTTAACCATGCATGCAAAATCCTACAAAAGAATTTCCCAATATTCAAACAGTACTATTGACTATGTTTGCTCAAACCTGGATGAAGATTGTGTATCTTGCTCAATTATTAACTCGGGACTATCAGACCATGAAACACTGTATTCTCTCTGAGCACAAAAATCCCCAAACAGAAAACTAGGTTAGGTAGAATATACTCAAAAAACAATTACAGTAGGTTTTCTCAATTATGTGAAGATATAAACTGGGACTCAATCACCCATTCTGACCCAATCCACCAATTTCAAACTTAACTAATGACAAATTTTGAAATTTGAAAAAAAAAAATCAAAACAAAAAACCATGGATTTTCAGGGCACAAGATATCAAAAAAATCTAGTTCCCTACACTACATAAAAATTCAGACCTTTTTTATAGGAAGGTGATCAAGTTAGCTAAGACAAAATTTTATAACAAAAGAATGACCGAATCCGCCAACAAAACCAGTGAATCCTGAGTTGAGGGGAGTAAACAAAAACAACTCACAGGCAACAATTATGAACATTCACCCAGATGATCTCAATCAATACTACTGCTCCATAGGACAGAACAATACTAATAACAAGAACTCTGGAACAGACCCTATATATAACATATCTAACAGAGACCCACGGATATCTATGAATTGAAAGAAATAATAGCTGACATAAAAAATAAACATGCCACGGGAATAGACGGCCTTTCAATAGAATTATTCAGAAACTTACCAGAAAGCGCACTCAAAATTGGTTGACTTTTGAAAGTGGAACCTTTCCAGCTGCTTTAAAAACATCTGTTATAGTACCAGTGCACAAAGGGGGAGCTGAAGATGAACCTGGTAACTATCGCCCTATATCTCTAATACTAACACTATCAAAAATATTAGAAAAAATTGTCAAGAAAAGGATAATGGCATTCTTGAATAAACATAATATAATAATAAAAGAACAATTCGGATTTCAACAAAACAAAAACACAATGCTAAACCTTCTAGAAACAATCTATGGATCCATCAATAGGGGAGAATCATCTAGCCGTACTCTGTGATCTCACCAAGGTGTTGGACAGTGTCAATCACAGTCTCTTGCTAAGAAAACTCTACCAATATAGCTTCAGGGGATTATAGCAAAATTGGAATAAATCTTACCTAACGGATCGCAAACAAATGGTCAAAATTTCTGACACATACTCAGGTTGCTCTCCTGTAACAACTGGAGTCCCCCAGGGATCTATTTTGGGGCCCATCCTGTTCCTACTCTATATAAACGACATAACACAAATAAAAACTAACTGCAGCATAACAATATTTGCAGATGATACAACACTCTGCTGGAGCAACAAAGATCCAAAAGAACTCCAGGTAACTATAAATCGTGATCTGGCACAAATAAATAACTGGTGCAACATCGACTCCCTGTCCCTCAACTCTACAAAAACAGCGCTCATCAACTTCAAATATGAAATAAACAACATTAACGTAGAGAAAAAGACATGCTCCAAATTTCTAGGACTCCACATAGATCACCAGCTCAAGTTTGAAGATCACACACTGAAACTATGCAAAAGACTAGCATCCGGGTGCTTTGCTGTAAGAGTAGCATCGAGAGAACTTGTTCCCAAAATAGCCAAAGAAGTGTATTACTCACTCTGTGAATCCCATCTCAGATATGCCCTACCTTTCTGGGGCACCTGCAACTTAACAAACTTTAATTCGGCATTCATACTTCAAAAAAGAGCAGTCAGGAGCATAACTAACTCCTCTAGAAGACTTACATGTAAACCACTTTTCGTCCAACATAGGATCTTGACATTGCCAAGTCTATACATCTTGGAAACAGTGTCTCTTCTGCACTAACACAGGAGAAACTCGAACACCCAACACCATAATACAAGACAGTCTGACAATATCCACCTACCAATACCAACCTCAACACTGACACATAAATCAATATTTTACACTGGAAAAACTATACAACCACCTCCCGAAACACAAAAGATATCCCTAACCATAAAAAAATCAGAAATAACGTTAAAAAACTACTCAGTGAGAAAGCCTACTACACCATTCAGGACTATTTTACAGAAGTTTTCTAGGTATAAATATTTAATTATTATTATATATTTTTTTTACTGCATAATATTCACCCTTATAAAAAAAATGTACACTGTTGTATAACTAACAATAATTTTCAACTCTATTGTATATTAGCCTACATAGATCACCGATTATTGCAATAACATGACCGATATAATACTGGCATACAAGAAATGGCCAAACAGTGCTGTCCTAATGTGTGACTCGTCTTATACATATACATTTATTGATTAAACTGACATGTGCACCATCTATTATCCTTTTATCTGTATATTTTAATGACTTTGTCTATAAGAATCTGTATTCTTCCGACAATAAAGTGTATTTGATTTGATATGAAGCAAAAGAACTATCATAATAGGACTATTTATCCTTTTTGCGTTTGTTTCTTTTGTTAACTTTGTTTTAAAGATTAAAATAAAGTACAATCAAAAAAATAAAGTACAATCTTACCTTAATGTTAAGGCCAGTCTTTCTTTAGCAGAAATACATTCTCAAATGAAATGTTTTTGGTACCATTCTGAAGTACTCGATAAATGTATTCGGTTGCTCTAAAGCTGCGTACTGACTTAAATATGCATGCGTTGAGTCGACGCCTATGCATATGCAACAACTCAGCACATCTTTAACTAAAACATGCGCTGAGTCATTCACGCATGCACTTTCAAGTCAGTACGCTGCTTAACATGTCTTGAAAAAACGTGTGGTATTCTCCCTCAATTGGTCTTGAAGAATATATTTTATTTATATGCTCCATTTTGCCGTCATATTGAGGATTTTTGATAAAGGGCATTCCAAAAATTGGCACCCAAATGCTAAATTCTCATTGAGAAAATAACGTACACAAAGTCGTCTTCACCAAGGATTCAATATAAATTGAAACACAATTGGTAGACCACAGGCGAAAAACAACTACTTTCCTAGCAAATACCACGCAGAACGTTCAATGATATTCACCTGACAATCCATGCAAACATTCCATATAAATGGATATTGTTCGCAAATGTTTCTTTCTGATAAGCTCGATTATGTTTAATTTATGTCGTGTCCGCCTAACAATCCGCATACCGGTTTCAGGCTTTTTGGCCCTCATCAGTACGGAGTAGTCACCAGCCAGAGATCCGAAGAGCTCTGGCCGAAGCGAGACACAACACAAATTAAATCAACATCGAGCTTACAACATCTTTAGGTGCGTCGGAAAAGATAACTTTTTAACCGGCGGCACCTAGTGACAGAAAGAAAGATTCTCATTGTCATCCATCTTTGGATATCTTGACAAAACAGAATTCGCATGCACTATAATCACTGAAGAACAATTCTGAGTGTTCGCCAGAACGAGAGTTCGTCCGAAACCGCATCCACTATAACCGTAGCCTAAGGATGTTGATGTTGTTTTCTTTTTTGTGTATTTGTGTGCTAAATCGAGAGTTGGTTTTCAACTGGTTGGATGTTTGTTAATTCATACAGTACTTTGTTTGGTGGATTATCTGGGTGGTGGATTTTCGTGATGCTTCTAAGGGTGGATGTTTCCGCTTGTATGTTTCTCGGGGCTGGTTTTTGACTGCTCAAGTATATGACATGGGCATATTCCAAAATATGGTGGCTGATCATCTTGCAAATTTTTGCTGCTGTTTCAGTTTCAATTCCATAGTTTTGTAAGTCATTGCCCTGAAGTGTTTACCTCATGTTTTGCACTGGTTTTTGATTGTTTTATTGTGGTGGCTGAAGTTCAGTTTGTTGTTGGTATCAATTCCAAGATATTTTGCAGTATGTTGTTTGTGTTTGTTTGTTTTTTAAATTAAAAAATTAACCAGGACTGGTATTCATATTGTAGAATGTAGAGGTCTTTATCGATCATATTGTCATTTGGTCCTTGAAATTGTGGATATCATGACGGTATATGTTGTATAGGAAGGGTAATAATAGTAAGCCCTGTGGTACACCCTGATGTGGAGAAAACTGCAGAGAGAGATTTTCAATATAAGGGATCTATTTTGAAAATCATTTTTAATGACAAACATTTGGGAATGTTTAAAGTGTATAATCTAAAAAGGATTTCTTCATGCCACACACTGTTGAAAGCCTTGTTTCTGTCCATAAATAGTGTTGCTGTATGTTGAATCTTGTTGTTTGAATATTCAAAGTTATTATATTCAGTGGATGGACTGTACTTTTATTTTTTCTGAATCCAAACTGGTGGCTTCATATTTTATCATTTACATGGCTTTATAAAATGACTCTTAACAATTTTTTACCAGGGTTTGGAGTGATCCGCATTTGGTTTTGCAATAATGATTCTAACTTTCCATTCTTCTGGAAAATATCGGTTGTAATGTGAGCATGTTTTTCCTCATCTGTGTTTTTTATATTATAGTAGATATCTTCCTCTATTTTATTTTCTTGTATTTCTTGGATTTTAGTGAAATAGTCATGGAAACCTTGCGGTAGTGTGGGAGTCCCTGAGTCAGATTTACCCAACAAAACCTCCTCTCGTCTGGCCCATTATATCCTACCTCGTGTTGTTGGTCAAAATTGTGATCTTGGTGTTGTTGGAGTACATTTTCAAAATAATTGGCAAGTAGTCCCGCTTTGGTTGCATCATCAGAGTATGTTATTCCATTTTCTTTGATATTTCGAATATTACTTTTTGGTTTGTATCTTGAAAGCTTTTCGATTTGGTGTCGGTAGTCCTTTCCTTGTAGTATATTTATTTCTTGGTAAGTTTCTGGCTTTGTATTGTTGGATCATTTTTTTATTTTTTTGCTATAGTCGTCTATGTCTTTTCAGTAGGGGTCTTGGTTGACTTTGTATTCTCTGTACATTTTTCTTTTATTTTTTATTAGTTTAAAAATGAATGGTGGTAGTTCATGTAAGTAGTACTTCATTTTGGTTTAAGGCGATTGTTTGTGGACCGATTCTGTAATTTTGTTATTGAATTCAATTATGTAGTTTTCATTTTTAGTTGTTCTATTCTGGATGAAGTTTAATAGCTCATTGTTCACCTTTTGTGTATAATATTTTTTGGCGTTCATTCTGTAATAGTCTTTTATTGTGGTTGATCAGTTAAGTTCCAGGGTGAGTGGAATCGCAGCAGTTTGTTGCGACCTGTTAAAGACATTTAACTGTGTTGATAACAAAATACTGATGAGAAAACTGCACTAGTATGAACCGGAGGGAATTACCAATGGTTCGAATCTTATCTATTAGGTAAAAACAAATGGTGAAAAAGCTTTTGGAAAAAAAGGAAATTAAGTTCCTCAGGGGATCTCTGCTGGGTTCTATCCTTTTTTTAACCAACACAACCAAAAGGGAGGAGGTTCTCTAGTCGACGCGTATTTTTTTTATTTCTGATGTATGATCACGCATAACTTTTTACTGAGACGTCCGATTCCGATAATTATTTCAGTGGATAGGGTGTACTTTGGAGTTGGTCCCATTTGAATTCAAAAGATGAAATCCACCCCTAAGGGTAGCAAAATGAAGGATATTGATCCTCACCCTCTGAATTCTGGTCCGTTAACCGATTCTATCAGGTATAACTTTGTACTGGGTTCTTCGATTTGGATGATTCTTTTTTTATTAGATAGGGCATACCTCATAGTTGGTCATATTTGGATTTCGAATGGAATTATCCACCCTTACGGGTAGAAAAATAGGGAATAATTGATTTTTCACTTGTGAACACTGGTACACATATGTAGTTGACAATGACAGATCGCTAATGTCATTATTTTTGTTCTCCTACATCCGTCACAATCATTATATTCTATGAGAGGATGGAATGATATACAAAGTAATGAAATAAACTAACCAGAACAACAAAAATAATTTATATTACAAGAAATAGTAAAAGTAGATAATCCATATTGTTTAACTGGTAATAGTTGAAATAAGGTGGGTAAGTAAGTATTTTGGAAGTAATCAAAAACAAGTAGGCTAGTAATTAGTAGATTTCAGCACAAAATTGAAAATAAAACTTTTAACAAAAATTAAACCGATGAAATACGGAACTGAAAAGTAAAATAAAATAAACCTTCTTAGTCTCAATAACTAAGCTCCTAAACAATGTAATCTAATTTTGAGTCGCCAAAGCAACAATCAATGAAGATCATTAAATTACTTCAAAAAAATTATCAAAATGTCACCGCGCAACTCGATGCCATCATTTTACGCCTTATCTAATTCATTTGCTTGTTTGTTTGGCGCCGACTCAAAATTAGTTACTTACATTAGTTTAGGAGCTTAGTTATTGAGACTAAGAAGGTTTATTGTATTTTTTCTTTTCAGTTCCATATTTCCTCAGTTGAATTTTTTGTTAAAAAGTTTTTATTATTGTATATGAACGCCCTTACCAAGATTAATATTTCTGAAACTCTCACAATTTTGTTTGTTCTTTTTTTTGCATTCAAAACTGATTTGATTGTGAATAACTAATAACAAATGATGGAAATCAATTCGCTAGAAAATAAGTTATGTTTTGTTTGCACACTGACGTTACTGCACAGAATTGTGTGACAAACAGACCAAACATGTTCAACCATTTGAAGTTTTACATAAAATAGTACACGGTACAGAAGCGTTGATGCGCAAGTCAAATCCAATTTTTTTGTATTGGTACAGAAAACCGTATTATCAATTGTAATATACCAAATGAAAAAACAAGGAATTAAAAAAATCATTATTATTTAATACACCAGCCTAACTCTCCCCTGTAAAGTATCCCATTTCTTTTATAAAATATCCCATATCTTCGAATATTTTGTGGGTAAAAGATATACAACAAT